>JADLZL010003108.1:0-252574 GCA_015844335.1 Chrysopogon serrulatus | reverse complement strand
TCATGAGTTCAAATTATATTGGAACCAATACACTAGTTAAAAATTAACAAACATGGCATGACACATCCCTAGTAAGCTGGATTGGACTTCTGATCGTCAAACTAAAACTGGCATTGACACACTCCACATTCTGATAAGCAACTCTGGTTCATAAAACACCCTTATATTTTGCAGGACCCATTTTAATCAGAGCGAGGCTGTAACTGTTTTTTATTCCACAACTTAACTGGCTGGTTGATTTGAAAACAGAGGTCATGAAAACAAGGCCACACATCAGAGTATAAATTGTGCCGACTTTTATGAGAGTATGAGCTCAACCAAATATTATACAGCATATGTATATTACAAATTGTGCCCAACGAAAGGCACCCATTTAACTGAGTCCAGTACTTAAATAATAAAGGAACCAAATATTTTACAGCTTATATGTTATAAATTATGCCGTCTTTTATGAGAGTATATAAGCTCTTGCTTCACTTTTGTTCATCTCACTACTGGAAACTGCTAATTTGCCGGGAGTAAAACCCTTTGCCGGGTGCTTTTTATCGGCCCCCCCGCAAACACAACATTTGCCGGGTGCACGACAATGAGACTCCCGGCAAAGAAAGGCCTCCGGCAAATCAACCTTTGCCGGGAGTAATGCGCCCGGCAAAGTTAGACCGTCGGCAAACTTCACTACAAGAAACCTGGGCTTCTATGACGACTGCCAGATGACAGAGTACCTATCTGTTATAGACAGAGACCGTTTATGACGAATGAACACAGGATGACAACTGGTTATGACCAAGCTATATCTATGTCATAAACATCGCCAGAGTATACGCTGAACAAGCTTATAACGATAGATTGATGACAATAGTTGGTCGTCATAAAAATATAGAACTATTATATTTTTTTATATGGTTACTCTCTCATTACACTTCACTCTCTTAGCACTCCATGTGAGCTCTCCTAGCACTTCAGGTTAAAAAATCTGAAAAAAATTCTCAAAATATGGCGCACAGTAGCAAAAAATGGCGTGAAGCCAGCTTCAGTGCAGGGTAAAAGACTGAAAAAAATGGCGTGCAGCCAGCTTCGGTGCAGGGTAAGCCAGCTTCAGTGCAGGGTAAAAGACTGAAAAAAATGGCGTGCACGAAACCTTGTTGTGTCACTGTCATTTGCGTCCCAAAGGCAGCGCCGCCCCAAGCCCACCGCCACAAAGCCATCCCGGCCGCCGCCGCTGCTCGGGCGAAGCGGTGGCGGCGGCCCGGGCGGCGGTGCCCAACAAGGCTCCCCCCGCGGCAACCCCCCCCCCCCCTCTCCCTCCTCTCCCCCTCCTCCCTCCTCCTCCCCTGTTTACCTTGGTTTGGCAATGGAGGTGGCCGGCGCCGATTCGACCGGAGACGACCGGATCCATGCCCTCTGGGTCCGGATCTGGCAACCTCCGCCCGGATCCGCTGCGCACGGCGCGCTTGACTGGCAGGGCCTCCTGGCGGCGGGCGCCTGCGGCCTGGCGCTCGGCTTCGCTTGCGCGGGGGGCCGTGCTTCCTCCGGCCTGGTCCGTGCCCCAGCCCCGATCCGGCGCCACCGGGGGCGGCAGCGCGGTTGTGGTGGCGGCGCACCAAAGGAGCGGGCGGCTGGGCGTGCGCGCTGCGGTGGCGGCATGCCATGGCGCGCGCGCGGCCGGCTCGCTGCACGCGCCCCTTGGCGTGGGCAAGGCTCCCTCGTGGCGCCACTGCCCGCCAGCTCCAATCGACCGACTTCACAGATGGTGGCCGGGCCGGCTGCCAGGGTGACTGAGGCGGCGATAGCGGACTGTCGGCCGCCGGCGGGCTCCTCCCGCAGCTGGCGGCGCCGCTGGCATGGTTACCGGCGGCCGCGGCATGGGGGCCGCAGAGTTCTCCCACGGCCTTGCCGGGATGGGGTGGTGGTCAGTTGCGGCGCCTTGACATGCTCGTGGCCATCCATGCTCATGGGGCTGGTGGTGTCGCGGGATCCCTGCTCCGTTCGACCTACAGAACTGGGAGAAATCCCCGCCCGGTCTTCCTGGGCCGACGATGATGCCGCAGCCGCGTCATTTTTCTTGTTGGAGGCGTCGCTGTAGCTCCTGTTTGGTGGAGCAGGCCAGGGTCGAAAGACCTAGTGCTCCTCCCAGTGCTGTCGGCATCCACGGATGTCGATGTCCTTCCTGAAGGCAGCGCTGGAGCACCATGTTTGCCCGTCGCTCCCCCGGGTGCTCACCGTGTTTGTCGTGCTGCGCTTTCTTCCTGGGTGGTGCAGCGGCTGCGGCGCGTGCGGCTTTCAGTCGGATGGCCCTGCAGTGGAGAAGGCGCAGGGCATACAGTTCGGCCGCGGGCAAGCCGGCGATGGGGCAGTATACCCCGTGTTTCTTCGTGTTTCCTTGCAGGGCTAGTAGCGACTCGGTGCGCGCAGTTTGGCCGCGGGCTTGCCGGCAATGGGGCTGCGCGTCCGGGGTGCACCGTTGGGGGCCTGATCCGCCTCTTGGCTCACCGTTTGTAGGTCTCGGGGCGAAAGCCATTAAGCATGCCTGCACTTCGCTTGGGCCGGCCCTCTGGCTGCCTCTCCATCTCTTTGTGCCTTCTTGCTCCTTGTTGCCTCTCTCTAATTTCTGCACAAGTTCTAACCAGCAAACTACACTGCCAGTGTCCTTGCTTTGCCATTCTCCATAATCCTTGATTGCCTTGTCTCATCAAATGCCGGTAACGAGACCATGATCCCCTCTCTTGGATCTCCTCGTGCCTCTTTTGTCGGCCCTCCCTCCATTGTCCTTTCCATGGACGGCGTTGGATGGTGGTATGTGGTCCCGGATATGCCGGAGGATATCACCATTATTGATGGTGCCAGAATATCAAATGCCGGACCGGATGTACTGTAGGATGTCACCATTCCTTGATGATGCCAGAATATTAAATGCCGGGTGGTTTTCCCACCGCTGCCGCCATTCCCCTCCAGGGTTTGCCAATGGGCGTTGGTGGGCGTCAACTGGGGCCTGGATGTACTTCAAAGACATTGTAATCACGGCTGTCGTCTGTCAGTTGACTCGAAGCTTCACAGTCGCCGTGGGAGTGGAGGTCGCCGGAGCTCAGTCGTTGGTGGTGTTGATTGGTGTGCAACTTGTGTCATGGGAGTCCTTTGTCTCCTCTTTGTGTTTTCTGTTTTCTGTTTGCGGTTTTCTCATTTTTATCAGGCAGCGCGAGGTGTGCGCAAAGCTAAGCCTGTAAACATGTATTTGTACTATCAGGCTTTAAGAGCCACTGATCAATGAAATTCAGGTGGGGATTCTCTCCCCCCGGTGACCGATCAAAAAAAAAATGGCGTGCAGCCAGCTTCGGTGCAGGGTAATAGACTAAAAAAAAATGGCAAGCAGCCAGGAATCGAACCTTGCACGCCATAGATAGAAAAAGGCTGAACAAACCACTAAGGAAATTGTTTCTTAGTGCCTAGTGCAGTCTTCTATGCATTTTACTGATTTGTGGAGTGTGAGCAAAAACCTATAAAAAATCCGAAGGAAAATGAATCGATCCTCGCACCTAAATGCAACGCAAGGATAGTGTTCTACTGTTCTACAACCAACCTTATTTTCAAATCGGGATGGCTGAGAGAAAACAAAAACTTGAAAAAAAAATACGATGGACCAAGGTTTTGAACCTGCCACCTCTAATCTGCATCTGCAACCAAACCGAACGAGTAAACCAATAGGACAAACTAGCTCGTGTTGTGTGTCATCGTGCTAAATTCTCTTAGGCCCCCTTTGGATGGTGGGGGAGAGAAAGGATAGGGATAGGAAAAGTAGAGGAATTTTATAGGATTGCAATTACAAAATATAGGATTGAAAAATGTAGAAAAGTTGTATAGAGTGAGTGTTTGGATGGGCATAGGAAAATTAGAGGAATAGGAATCATAGGATTAGTTTAGTCACACGTTTTAAGTTTTACATCAGCTGTTAGAAGAATGTTTGCATGTGGACTAGTACACTGGCAAAAGCATTGATTTCATCTTGTCACAACTATTTGCCTCGGTTCTAGTGAAATAAAGAGCTTGGAGTGGATTCTTCTTCCCTGTACTTTTCCTATAGGATTGATTGCAAAGGAAAGTTTCCTATGTTTTTTCTTTGCCTCAATTCTGCAAACCAAAGGGGTGAACAGTAACTATTCCTATAGGAATCCAATTCCTATGATTTTCCTATGTTTCACCTACCATCCAAAGGAGGCCTTAATAGGTATCTATCGATTCCAGGGAGCAAACCAACTAGGCAACCAAACCTCAATCTGTGCCAGGCTCGATTGCACACGACACGCAGTGCCGCCGACCGCCGGCTGATGTAGGCTGTCTCCACGCCAGCCAATGATGTCTCAATAGCGGCCTCGCTGTCTCCACTTATGGATCATAATGTGTTGTATAATTTTGTTGTTAGCGAATTTTTATTTAAATTCATTTGATAACTCAAAATTTTATATGCATAGTTTTCCTATTTTAAAATTCAGAATTTTAAACTATTGGGCCAGATTCTGGACCTATTCCAATTCAAGGTCCACTCTAATGCTTGACTCATTGCAGTTTTTTTTTATTATCAAGTGGATAAAGAAGGCACATAGTGAAAGTCTAAACGCATTTTTTTTTCTAATAAATGACCAAAACAAAAGTTATAGATACCGATGATTTATACTAATTTATTATTGATGACTTTTCCATTTGAAATCATGTAGTGTCCTAAAAGTTTGTATGAAATATGTATTTTGAAATTCAAATTTTGAATTGTTCAAACAAATTTGGATGGAGAAATGGCCCAAACAAAAAGTTTAGATATAGATGAAGTCTCAAACTTTTGTCAACCTTTTCATTTGAAATCATTTGCTACATGTAGTTAAAAAATGATACATCTCTCACAGATGTTTCTGTTTTTGTGAAGGATTTACAGCCTCACTTTATTAAAATTGTGTGAAACTTTGATGCAAGGCTTATGAATCCAAAATATGTTGTTGTGTCAATTTGAAGGATTTTCTAGCCAAATCTAGTAATTATTGTTATTTTTGTTGAATTATGATAGAATAAATGTAATAATATCCAAACTTGGTTAGAAAAATCTACAAACTTGTAGGACAATATGATTTTAGTGCATAATCATTTTATAAAAAATTCCAATGATTTTAATAAAGTTGTATTTTACATTGTTCACAAATGGATATATGTCACACATAGTTTCCTACAACTCAAGTCAAACTTTGAAATTTCCAAAGGTTATAACTTTTTGAACTCATATGGTGCTTAATTTTTTAAAAAAAGTTTATGGACCCAAAATATGTTTTCATGCCAGTTTGTACAAATTTTTGACTAAATTTAGATATTGTTACAATTATTCTCAGCTAATCTAGAGACAAAAGGTTGAGCTATTCCTAGCAAATGGTTAAATTATTCATGTATCTCTTAGACATGGACTCTAATGGGACACAAGAGATTACACAAATAATTCTGAAATTTTCTGAGCCATATTAGAGGTGCAGATAGTTCAATTTGGAATTACTTTTTGACATCGCATAGAAAATAATTTAAACCTAAAAAAGTAGCAAATCACTTTGAAAATCCTTGAAAATTATAGGCAACACTACTTAAGTAGTGTAGTTCAAATAAAAAATGTGTTAGAGACATACGGATCATACAAAAGCACAATTTATATAACCACAAACTAATATGAAAACTAAAAGAAAAAATAAATAATATTAGTCTGTAATGGGCCTAAAAGTATAGACAGATTCGGTCCAAATTGAACTCTTTCTCATCTCAGCCGTTGGATCAAAACGAACGGCCAATATTCGTTTCGCATCGTATAAATCTGAGCAACCGCCTGAAACCCTATCTCTTCTCCGTCCGTTCTCCCCACCCAGCCGCCTCCCCCCATTGTGCCCTTCATCTCCACCACCAAGGAGACACCTCCATGGGAATTTGCCTCCCTCGGTCTCCCTGGCTCCCTCCACAGCCCCCTACGGACCTAGATCCATGCTGCCTGCGTATGTGAGTGCGAGGGCAGGCCGTCTACAGAGGAGATGCATCCGGCGGCGGTGGACCGTCGCCGGTGGCGGAGGAGGTGGATCCAGTGGCGTGCGGGCTCCGCTCCCTTGGCTGCCATTTCTACGGAGATAGGGCGGCCCCAAGACGTAGTAGCGCCGGGTCCCGCTCGCACTTCAGCTGAGGAGGAGACGGCGCCTACCGTGAAGATGGTGGTGCTGGATTGAGGCCCGGTCGATAGTCATCGTCGACGCGAGTGGAATGCCTGTGTCCACGCAAAGACAGCATAGCCCATGATGAGCAGATGAGTTGCGAGTGCGCTGGTCGTGGTTGACACGATGCCTGTGTCCGCGCAAGCTGGTTTGGATGAGGACGATCCCATCTGCCAGGTATCCCACCCCTCCATTCTGTCGATGTATTTGTTTTTTAAGGTAGCGGTAGAGTGAGTGTGTACATCACGTACTCTGATGACACATCTAGCCTTGCTTGCTAGCCGCAGGTTGTGCGACTTGGCCAGCAAAATGTTGTAGTGAGTATTGATTCAATCTATCAGATTAATTTCCAATGAATTTACTTGTCCTTTTATGTTTGTTTCTGTTCAGACGTTCGGACGTTGGGGCAAGAAGCAAACTTCAGGCTCAAAAGTACTTGGTAGAAAATACATTTTCCTCCTTTCATTGTGTATACTCTAAATATTGGCTCTTTATTTCTCGTATCTGCTAGTCGAGATCTCTAATTCATATGATGGCTACCATTATTAGTGATCTGGATGTCACTCAGCATTGAAAATATTCTGAATGGGTTGCAGTCTATTAATCTAAGATACATAGTATTTTTTTAAGATGGTTTGGGATTCTTTTTAAGATTCCTTGCACCAAATTAAGGATTTCAACTGTGTTTTAGCATAATTTTGTAGTCTGAAATGATTTTTGTGATTATGATAATGTTTCAACCCAGCTCATTCAGAAACTGTGCTTAGATTGTTTAATTATATTATGCATATTTCTTCTCATTAGCTCTTGAGTTTATTTTTCCACATGGTATTTACAGCTTTCATTAGCTAGTTAATTAGTTAGTGTTCACTTACTTAGCTATCAGAAGATTAGTCCTTTCATTAACTCACCAACATATTTTTTATGCTTCCTTCGTGATCAATAGCCTGTTTCAATCTTTATATACCATGTGAACAGTAACTGAACAATTGAAATGTCTAGTTTATTGAGTGAAGTCAAACATGACAAACATAATCCTGTAGATCTCTTGTACCAAGTACATAGACCAAAAAATTTGCTGCTGCTTGGTCCAGCTGCTGGTTTGCAGTAGAGTGTAGTGATGGCATTGTTCTGAACTGCAAAACACAATTTCTCCTATTGATGTCGTAATTAAGTGTTATCTGTAAAGTGTATTTTAAATGTTTTGAATGTTGTATAGGTATCCATAGTTCTATTTGTGTTAGGAATTTTAGCACATTTTTGCAATGGTAGTCCTGGTGCTCTTCTTTGTTACATGCAAATCGAAGAAATTATTATCTTTTAAGCTGCGACATTTGTTATCACTCTTTTTCATTTAGTAGTTTGTAATATATTTTTTTGTTGATGTGCAGGTTCAGTTTCTCTGGAGCACATGAACCAGAAAAGATTAAACTAGTACTAACATGCTCTGCATATGATTCTAGCTTTATAAATTTTGTCATTACGTGGTTGAAAACCAAAGTGGTTATGGGCGTGTGTAAACTGGAATTATACTTGGTGAAATATTATGTATGGTGAAGTGCTGAATTATATGATAGTTGGCCTGTTATTTTGTCAATCTAATGCTTTATACTGTTCGGTACAACATATGGGCCCTTTTTTTAAGGTCATAATTATTTGATTGGTAATTATTATTATTATTATATTATTTATGATTATTAATGGGCCAATTTATAACTGGGCCAAAAATGGTATTGTATAACATGTGGGTCAATTGGGCTGATCCTAATTAACGGGAAAAGCCCATGCCACATGGGCCGAATGTGAATTGCCACGTCATCCACCACGTCACATGTGCCATATCATCATACACGTGGTATTATTCTGTTCAATATGTTGTGACGAGTTTAGTTCTGTCATTACATCAATGATAGGAGAACTATTATCGCCAGTATCAATGACGATGTTCTCGGGTGGTCACGGAAGATAGGTAGTGACCCACCTTCTGTGACGACAGGCAGTTCATCACTGCAGACATACAGTGACAAGAAACAGGCTCTGATTGTCATATTCTGATTGTCACAGAAGCCCAGATTTCTTGTAGTGCTTTTTTTTCTTTGCCCGGCGTTGGCTCGGCAAAAGACGGCCGTCGGCAAAAAGTCGGCCAACGTGACGGCGACGACCCCCTGCCGTCAGCTTTTTGCCGGGAGCCACGCCGTTAAGCACCCGGCAAAGTTTTTTTACTTTTTTTTTAAAAAATTCATTGCCGAGTGCCTCCCGAGATGGCCCTCGGCAAATGCATTTTTGCCGGGAGCCTTCATTGGCTCCCGGCAAATTAATTTGGTTTTTTGTTTTTTTGGCCTCATTTTTTTCTAGGGCTTTGCTACAATAATTTAATCCATATTTCAAAATTTCGGACAATTTTGAGGGTTTTTAACTATATTTCCTTAATTATTTTTCTTTGGATGCATTTTTCCTACTACTCCAAATTTGAACTGCAGGTACATGAAATAATTGAATTCAGTCTTTCCAAAAATGGTATTCATGATCTTCAGCGTATGTTGAGACCGTATCCAGGACCTAGCATGAAATTTCGTGCATCATGTTGTCATAACATGACGAGTTAATTGCATAAAAAGTGTATTTTAATTATATAAAATCCAAACGAAGTCCGAAAATTACGAAACTTGGTGATATATCTTGTTATCGCGTCGTAGGCCGTAGTAAAAATTGAGAAAGTTTCGAGCAAGTTGTGAAGTCACATGCTTGAAACCCACGCTTCTCCACATGTGATTATAAGTCATCACATCCGGAGATGTCTGGGTTTTAGGCATGTGATGTCACGACTTGCTCGAAACTTTCAATTTTTTACTAGAGCCTCGACATGTGATAAAAAGACATCTCGTCAAGTTTCGTGATTTTCGGACTTTGTTTGATTTAATACAATTTAAATATACTTTCCCCCACAAGTACATCATCATCTTATGTCAACAAGATGCTCGTAATTTCATGAGAGTTCCTTGATACGGCCTCAACATACGGTAAAAATCATGAATACTATTTTTTGAATGACCAAATTTCATTACTTATTGTACTTGCGGTTCAAATTTAGAATATTCAAAAAAATCAACAAAACAAAAATAATTAAGGAAATATAGTAAAATAACTCAAAATCGATCCAAATTTTGAAATTGAGTTTTAATTACCGTACCAAGGACTCAGAAAGGACTCAGAAAAAAATAGAGCAACAAAAACAAAAAAAAGGAAATAGTTTGCCGGGTGCCAGTGGCAAGCTCCCAGCAAACTTTTCTTCTTGGTTGAGGAGATGATATTTTCGTGGAGGTCCCTACACTAAGCTTCCATACTAATAAGGCTTGGGAGGTGTAAGGAATGCTCTTGTTACAGGCCAGTTCCAATCCAGATGAACAGTGGCTCCTTTCCTGAATTATGGTGCCAAGGCTTAGAGCCTGTGTGGGGCGTTAGGGATGAGAATGCTCCAAACAAGCGAAAAACAATTGTCACTGAAGACAGGAGAGTTACCTCCTTGTTGGGGGAGGCGACGAAGTATCGGCCCTTCACCGACGGCGCCCCCCACCAGGACAGAGCGAATGAACCAGCCCGAGGAGCGAATAGCAAGCGCTAACGGACGCGTCAAGCCCCCGAACGACTGGGCGAATGACGAGTCAGAGGGGAGAACCTTTTCGTCATGGCGAGAGCCTCAAGCTAGGTCGACCTCGTGGTCCGGGAGTGAAGGCCGATTACGGTGAAACCCGGAGGCGAAAGTGGTCTCACCACGATCGATCCGGAGGCGAGCCGAAAGCAAGGAGATCCGGTGCCAGGCGAAAGCCTCGGGTCGCGTCTACCTCACCCTTCGGCGTTATCTCTCATTGCAAGTGATGGTGGGCCCTTCGTCCGGAGGACCCCACATGGGCAGCTCCCGCCGCCGCCATACAGGGAGGCGTTACCTAGGGAGGAAGAAGTACGGATTTACCCCTGGCGCCGCGGGGTGGAAACGTTGCCTCGAGCAAACCCTAAGGCTAGAATCGGGATTGTAAGCGGCGTCGACGCCCTATAAATAGAACCCGCGGGCACCCGTAGGAGGAGAGAGAGACTGAGGCCGGTCCAGAGCGCTTCAAGCCTGCCGGTCGAAGTCAGAATCTTGTTGTAAACTTTTGTCGCCAGGGTTTCCACCTGAGCGAAAGTGTTCAACACGAAATCCGTTTCATTCTTATTCGCTACTTTCATACGTCGTGTCTGAGTTTTCTCCGGGAGCGGGAAGGTTGTGGTTACTCAACCCAACACTCCTCAGTCAGGGATGTAGTAGATGCACAACAAGTGGTCAGAGTGAAGAGCTACTACCTCATCCGAACAACTATGCAGTAGTCTTGCTTGTCGTTGAGGGGTGAGGGTTCCTTTGTTCCCGCTAGAGCTGGGCAGTTTCCTAAGTTAAACCTTTGCGCCTTAATGACTCGTGGCCTTTTGATGTTTCGTTAAAAGGCTGGACATGAGCCCTTAACTCTAAAAAGAGCATGCACTCTGTTTTGCTAGACCATGTTTAGTAGAATGACTATCTACCTTCAGGCCTAAGCCTGAAACTCAACTAAACAAAGTGAAAATTTACTGAAATGCTGTCTGTCTGAATTTGAGTGGATGGTTATACTCAATAGTCCATACTAATATCGATATTGATTAGTCCAACTTGATGACCTGATAGTTAAGGCACCACGTCGGTTTACAAGATCTCCAGCAACATCTGCTATCAGAATTTATTTAACATTTACTGCTGCCTTTATTTGAATGGCTTCAGAATTTATTTAACATTTACTGCTGCCTTTATTTGAATGGCTGGTTACCGGCCCGTTCATATGCAGTGAAGTGCAAGTGATCAGATTTCTGTACTTCCCCGTGCAACTGTTTCAGTCTCTCTAACCTGGAAGGGAGCAGACGACGGTGTTGCTAACTCTAGCTGATTATATCCATTTGCTGTTGCCTACATTACCCCGATACTTCCCTGAACTGCCATACTGGTATCGCAATACGTATTGGATACGGCGATACGCCGATATGACGCCGATACGGTATAGGAGTTGGAACCATCAGGATCACCTGCATTACCAATCTTTCCTCAGGTACTAAGCAGTGGCTGACCCACACCAATAGCACAAGTTAGGTACCGTACAGTCGGCATCCTACCTACCGTCAGCGATGAGCCATTGGTCACGCTTCTGATCCGAAGCCTTCGGATGTGCTGGTGCTGAAGCCTCCAGATGTGCTAGATCTTTGTTTCTATGAGATGCAGATCCTATCTTGAAACGCTGAGGCTCTAACATTGGAGCCGTTCAGTCTGCCTGATGGAATTGACGGTCCTTCTATCTCTTGAGGTTGACGCTCCCGGCGATCAGAAGGGTCGCCAAGCCCCAGAATACAATGTGGCCTTCGTCAGCGAACTTGATAGCATTGCCAAGCAGGTTCTCCCTCCGTGATGATTTTATCAATCTGTAGCAACTTTAGGGCTGATTAGCAACTTTCCAGTGAACCAGGATGTGTAGCAAGCTCCTTGAGTTTGCTAGATTTTAATATGGGTATTGGTGAGGAAATTTCACCCAACTTAATAAGACACCAATTCTGCTTGCATTATATGTCCAGAAATATCTGATATCAGAATTCATTTGACATCTATTGCCTGACTATATATTCAGATGGTTTACTTCATATGCAGTGGGTAAGTGTATCACATTATTGCACCTCCTAGTTAATTGCTTCTCTTTCTCTAATCTGCGTATAAAACAACAGGTAAATGTAGCAGAAGCCAGTGTTTCTGGCTGCGAAAATGGCCTTGCTGTGGAAATTGACTATACACATAGGATTGCTGTAGAAATTGACTATACACATAGGAGTAGGAGGCATCTGGAGTACCTGCACTACTAGTCTTCTATAGAGAAGTAGGATAATACTAAACAGTGGCGGACACACCAACCGGGTATGATATGGTGACTGCTGTATCTACCGACGACGATAAGCAAGACCATGGACCACCTAGCCACATCTCTCAGTCGACGATAAGACGTCTCAGCACTCAGAAGTCCAAGAGCCGTCTCCGGTGGTGACATGAAATTGATGGAGACATGAAGCTGTATGCTGTATTGTGTTGCCATATACCATCATCACTCTTTGGGAAGCCAATGAGCAAATGCTGCCGGACAGGGACGTGGCTGCAGACTAGCACTGGATCGGAGGCGGATCACAAAGGGATGTTCCATGCCAAGCAAATTAATTTGCATGCACCAATCACTACAGATGAGAATGAGATAGATGCACAAATTTTGAAATAAACACTACGTGTCCTAAGAGGAAACGCAGGCTTATGTAATTCTTGCAGTTGAAATGGCCCCTTTCACTCTTGCTTATTCTCAATGCTTGTACCCAGAAAATTAGATTCCATCACGGTGCATGTCTCACCGCGACATAGCCAAAAGGAATATACGGACAATGTCCTGTAGCATATGCTTTTGAGATATAAAATTTTTGTTATATTCCAACAAAATATATGCATTTTTTATTAACAAAATAACTGCCTGCTAACAAATCCTCCATGCTCCTTAATTATCGGCAGTGTACCGGATGTCCATTGTCAATTTTCATGCCTGTCAATTTTCTTGCCAGGAAGCGCAGCCGTAGCTGCTCGACATTCAACTTCATTCTCCGTTGGATTAAAAAATATTCGTTCTTGTCTTCGCAGCCGTGGTCCGCCGCCAGCGTGCACCTCTGTTTTGTTAGACCCTGTTTAGTAGAATGGCTATCTACCTTCCCATTAAGCCTGAAACTCAACTGAAGAAAGTCAATGAAAATTTACGGAAATGCTCTTCGTCTGAATTTGAGTGGATAGTTATTGTACTCCATACTAATATTAGTGAAATTTAAGCCAATTTGACATTCTCATAATTAAGGCATCATTTCTACTTGCAAGATCTCCATCGACGTCTGCTGTCTTTATTTCAATGGTTGGTTGGCCTGTTAATATGCAGTGGTAAGTGCAAGTGATCAGATTTCTGTACTACCTTGTGAACTGTTTCAGTCTCTCTAACCTGTGTGTATAAAACAGCAGGGGGGATGGGAGCAAACCGCGTTGTTGCTGACTCTATCTGATCCGAACCATCGATGATGCTATAGTAATTATGTATAGGAGTAGGAAGCATCAGGAGCACATCCATTACCAAAGTCTCCAGTCCAGGTATGGAGTGGTGGATCCACAGCAATAGGACAACCTAGGTGCCGTATGGCTGGCATCCTACCTACAGCCTATGACGAGATATTGGCCAGTCCTGATCCGAAGACTTCAGATGTGCTGGTGCGGTGGTGCTGAAGCCTCTTTCGTTCATATGTCCTAGAGCTTGGGCAAGTAACCTATACTGCAGTCCACAGCACTAGCATAGTAGTGTCCGTTGCATGATGGGGGTTGCGGATATTTTTAATCAGAGGAGCCAACACAGATGTGTTTGGTTCATGAGCTCGAGATGCAGTAGGATGGAACTATTCCATCCTATTGTTTGGTTCAAGAACACGAAAATGGATACATCCCTGTCCCATAAGATTCAGACTCACCTCATTCCTCTACGTACACACTCATTCCTTTCGTACGACGTTTCTCGGCATTTGTCTATCTCTCATCTGGCTCTCTCTATCCCTGGTGCGGCAGCAGTGTGTCGTGATCGTATGAGGACTGAGGAGCGGCGACCCATGCAGCAACCATGCGCACTAGCCCGTGGGGCGGCCGTGGCCCAAGCAAAAGCGGCGCCCACACTAGTACAGGATGGGGCTTTAGCTCCGGTGCACAAGCACCTTTAGTCCCGGTTCTGGAACCGGGACTAGGAATTCGGGACTAAAAGTCCCTATTTTTAGTCCCGGTTCCCCCCAACCGGGACTAAAGGTTGTTTATTCCGCAAAAAAAGATGCGGTGGTAGGATTCGAACTCAGACTATCCACTTTAGTCCTAGCTTGCACGCACTGACCATCTGAACCCCACCGCGCATGTGACATACAAGAGATACACGTCCTTTTAGATTCACTCTGGAAGCACCTTTAGTCCCGGTTTGAGATACAAACCGGGACTAAAGGTCCCTTTAGTCTGGGTTCGTGTCCTAAACTGGGACTAAAGGGTCTACTTTTAGTCCCGGTTGGTATTACCAACCGGGACTAAAGGTTAAGGACCTTTAGTTCATGTTGGTAATGCCAACCGGGGCTAAAGATTGACCTTTAGTCCCGGTTGGTATTACCAACCGGGATTAAAGAACTTTTAGTCCCGGGCGCCATTTTTTCGGGAGCTATTGCTCATTTTGCCCAAGTGACCAAAGGCCTGTTCTGTAGTAGTGCCATGCATTCACGAAGTGCGGCAACCCAAGCAACAGCGGCGCCCGCCCATGTTCGCGCTAGAGGCTGTAGTATGTGCGAGCGCTGACCACCCGACACGAGGATGAGGGAGCATGCTGCGTCCACAAGGGAGTGGAGACGGAGAAGGAAGAGAAAGTTGTATGACATGTGGGCCCATATTTAACAGAGATAAAAAAAATCTTTTATCTGATTCATCCCATCACTCTCCAATCAAACAAAAAAAAAAAAAATTGAACCGTTTCATTCTTCCATCCAAGCACTAAATAAGTTATCGCAGCTGAACTTGAACGAGGTTGCACCGGAGATGGTCTTTTTTTTTTTTTTTTTTTTTTTGAGAATGCACCGGAGATGGTCTGGTCAAGGTGAATGTGGCTGCTTATCGTGCTGTGAGAACATGTTTACTTTCGACCTCAGAATCATTTGCCTAGTGATACTGCCTGCATGTTGCCTGTGATATAGGTTTTGATTTCCATCGCCAGGCAGCTAGAAGAGTAGCTATTTACTTCAAGCTTGTTACCAGGAAACATAATGTTGTGCACCTCTCGTAGCTGATTAACGGAGAGTACTAACTTTGATTAAAGTCCAGGCAAAAGCATGCAGCACCAGGCACTCTTTTTGTGGCCTGGTAGATAAGCTATTGCCTGGTCCAGGATGGGATTTTTTATTTTTTAATCTCCTTTTATAACATACTTTGAAAAAAAAAATCCCTCCAAATAAAATTTGCAAATCTAATCTTTTTAGTCATGCCAATGGGCTGGCGCGACCAAATAACGTTGTCATGCCATCTGCATTGGCGCGATTTTATATTTTCTACAGCGATATGCTGTTGTGCGCGACATTACGGTGCTGAAATAGTATATAATTTTTTTGAGCATTTAACATCTTCAAATAAAAAACTCGAAACTACAAAGTTGTAGACCTCATCGAGAGCTACAATTTTCATACAAAAATCATCTTCATCTGATGTCGTATCGATGAGTTATGATTTTTTTGAAAGTTGAGTCTTGTCATGCCACTCCCGGTGGCGCGACAAGACCATACTGTCACGCCAATAGAAGTGGCGTGACAAGGTTTTCCACATCGAGTAATGCCATCCAACATGGAAGACTTTGTCACGCCAATGCATATGGTGTGACAGCATTATTTGGTCATGGCAGCCCCATCGGCGCGACCAAAATGATTAGATTTGCAAATTTTATTTGGAGGGATTATTTTCGAAATATGTTATAAAAGGGGATTAAAAAATAAAAAAAACCACCAGGATAATACCCAGACTCCAACCAAACACTTTACCTGCATTATAAAGGCAATGATTTGCTCAATCAAATACTTTATATGCTCCCGATATAGCCGGCTATAGCCTATTTTGAGACGGAGAAAGATAAACACCTTAGCCGGCAATTTTTAAAAAACCTTGTGGAAAATTGGTCTAGGATTGCATCCAAATACATCTAGAATACCTGAGGCTCAACAATAAACACTATGTTTTCTATGAGGAATGCTTCCTCGTCCCTCTAGGGACCCTGATTTAGAGGTCCACTCCCACGCCATGCTATTAAGGACGTGCCTGCTCGATAGCGTAAGGTTTCCTCAACGCAAGCATATTAAATCTTAGCCACATAAAAAAAATTGTTCCACAGTTGTGCAAGAGGTGAATTGAAATCACCATCCCCCATGAGTACATACTTGATACCTCACCTGTCATGCTGCTTTAATTTTTAGATCCATAAAGGTGTAAATGCTACATTTTTTTTGCCTTCCCTGTCCTCCCAAGCAACCACTCCCTAGCCACAATAATGCATTCTCTAGGAACTGTTTTGCTTTTGTGTCAGATAAGGCTACTGGCGCTTCTTTCTATAGATTACTCTAAGACCCTATAAGACTACTACTCTTCATGATTTGGGACACTGAACATAGAAGTTGAGGATGAGGCAGCAATCCATGGTGGTGCAATGGGGGTTCGCTTAGGCAGAATTGCAGAAATTTGGGGACACCAAAGGCCGAATAGAAAGGTGGAGTGGAGGGCTGGCAACACAAAATTAAAGGAAAAGTACACTACCACAAAATTGATTGTAGGAGACAACAACTTTTTTATTAATAGAGGTGGTCTACATGTCTCCCAAAATACGTGACAATTTCTAGACACTGATGTTTTATTTTCAGTTTCCAATAAAAAAAATGGCCGCCTCCAACAATAATTTATAAAGGCGGCTCCTCAGAGCCACATGTATGACAATGGTCTAATTTTAGAGACGGACCTCTGTAGTTTCTATTTCAGAGGCAGAAGGGATGCCCGCTTCCAAACTTGACCTTATGTCACAGTCACTTTTGGTAATGTAAAGTGACCGCCCCAAAAATGTGACTGTACAGTAGTGGTACAGACCTAATAGATTCTTTTTTCTTCTTCTTCACCATTCTGACAATCCTTACCTTGGTACCAAGGAGGCCTTGCAAGTAAGTGTGGAGAAACTACTACAGAGGGTATTTTTAGGGATGGCTACTATACAGAGGGTATTTCTAGGGGTGGGTCCTGACTTTTATAGGGGTGTTTTACCCTGTCTCCCCAACCCAGAGGCCTCTACAAAGTACTGATTTGTAGGGGAGGTTTCCAAGCGGCTTTAACAAATTGATTTGTAACGGCGTTTGACGATTTATAGGGGTGGTTTAAAAACAAGACACCCAAATAAATTCGTTTCTCAGAATTCTCAGATATGGGTAAAAAATAGCAATTTTTTTAATCCGCTGGGTTCTCGTGATTTGAACCAGCAACCATAGCATGGTGTGTACTCTGCCTTAACACTCCAAGGCTAAGCCACTTTTGTCACTGCTATATGCTATCTCTCCTAATGTTATACTAAACTGAATTTGATTGGAGTGTTTTGGGACTCTAAATGAATTCAAATGAAAAGGTTCTCATATAAAGATTTTTAACGTCTTGAGATCAACAATTTTGAGTTTGGTCATTTCTCTTTCAAGGTTGCTTGAAAAATTGAATTTCAAATGTACCAACTTTAGACGTAGTTATCAGCTATATGAGTTCAAATGAAAAAAGTTATCAACTACAAAAAATTAACTTTTAAAGACCTACAAATTTGATTTTAGTCATGGTCTCCATCTGAGTATTTTGAAAACTTCGAATTTGAAATGACCAAATTTAGACATAATTATCCATATATAGCTAGATGGTTTCTGTTAACACTGGATTTTGGTAAAGGTTAATGACAGGTGGGCCGATTCGGCAAGGTATATGAGAAAGCAGGAATTCAACGCGTTCGGCAAATGAGTGTGCGGTCGGCTAACTTTGAGCTATTCGGCAAGCGTACATACGACTGGCTCTGGGTCGTTCGGCAAGTGGTCACGCGTGCGGTTATCTTCAAACACAATAGCTCTATTCGGGAAGCGAGGTGACTGACTTTAAAGGAAGGAAACGTGACAATTCCGAGAAGAATAAAGATGACGGCTTTGTGCTTGCCTAAATATCTTTGTAATCGTATTTGTTTAGGACTTATGCTTGTCCAGGGTATAAATATAAACCCTCGACCATTGTAGAATATACACAATCAAATCAATACAACCGGCCCCGTGCCAATTTTCGAGTCCCTTTTGTCGTGTCGTCGAGTTCTTCGAGAGGAGTCATCGATCCGTCGACCTCCGTAAGTTCCGGCAACCTTGCTATCATGTCTAGTATCATGCGGTGGATTTAGATGTTGATGCAAGTAGTCTTGTTCGTCTCGACTGGATGGCCGTGCGGCGGCGTGCCGCTTGATGATCGGGAAGTCTTTGCTTATGCTCGCTTATCTCGACTAGATGGCCGTGCGGCGGGCGTCCGCTTGATAGCTTAGCGAGGCAAGATAGTTATCGAGTCTTTGTTTATGCTTTGTTTATCTCGACTAGATGGCCGTCTTGCAGGCGTCCCGCTTGGTAGCTTAGCGAAGCAAGGATTAGTTATCGGCTCTATTAGATTTGGCAAGATCTAGTAGATTCATCAAGTTACCACGTGTTGCATGTGTCTAGTGCTTTTAGTTATTTGTAACACTTTTTGCCCGATCTAGATTGATTAGTTTCGGCTCTACACTTTTATAGATCTATTCGCTCTTTAACGTTCTTATTCTTTTATTGTCATGATAAATAGATCATATGCTCAAGTGGCCGAATTTGATCAATCTAGATTGTTACATGTTGCGGGTTCTTGCACGTTAGAAACGTTTAGATCTTGATAGGATTGAGTGTCGTGCGGCGGATGCAAGTTCTTGATGGATTTATTCGTGATAGTTTGTTAGTTCCTTCTTCATAGACCCCGAGTCGGCTGAATTGCCGAGCTTGGTTATGCTTCAACTTGTGGTTAATTTTTACTTGTTCAAACATGTCTTCTCATGCATGCGTATTCGGCAACCAATGCTTTACGTATTTTGTCTTCATATTAGCCGAATGAATCACATGCATAATTGGCGCACTTCTCTATAGGCGTATGTCGCCGTAAATGAAAATGGCTTCGGGGGCCGTATATACGGAACTGTGCTGGTCTCATCCGCGCGTTCCGATTTTATATTTAACAATCTTTTATCCCTTGTCGGTTTTGGGTCAAATTGATCGGCACGCTTCCGATCTCCAAACCGTGCGGTTGTCCGATTGAAGCCACGCTTTTCGACTTGCTTGTGTGTGAGGCACGGGGGAATCACGTTTCGTGTCAACACACACACTTTTGAGTACGCCCGGTGGGACAACGTTGCTCAAGATGTCGACATCAGCAACAATCATGTTACGGATGTGACTTTGGATGAACTACTGAAGATGTAAGAGAGTTGGTGCAACAAGCATGTAATCGGTTTCAGCGAAGTGTTTGATGTCCTTCTCCAAGAACAAGAGCAATAAGATCATCCAAAAGCAATCGTTGCCAAGGGTTCTTCTTCCGCATCGATCGATTACACCAAGAAGAAGAAGAAGCTCGGAAGGTGTCGGAGTTGGTTCACAAAGCTTTGGGAGAAACTATTACAAATCATAACACAGCCCTTCTTGAACACTTTTCGTGCTATCATGGTTAGTACCTTCGCCCAACGGTGATAAGTATTTTGAGGAGAATGCAGGCCCAATTCGTGGACCAACGCTTTTCAATCCACCAAAATACCAAGAAAAAGCCCGAGGGAGGTGAAGGAGCATCTGGTTCAAATAAAGATGGACTAATCCTTAATGAAAAACAGCAGCCTCCTACTTATGGTCGGGTAACATTTGGTACGACGTAAGATGTACCACAATCAGCTTTCAAAGGTATCTCCAAAGATCGAGCAGATCGGCAGAGAAACATGTATGGAGATGGATACCAAGAATTTACTGATTACACCGCTCTAGATGCTCTGCCGAATCCGGATCTGAGGGCGCATCGGGAATGCCTTCGGAAGACAGACACGTGGAACCCCAAAATCGGATGTTGATATCATCATGCATAGGATGGCTGATATGATGCGACATCGGTTCGGCCTAAAGCCAAAGAATCAATCTTATTCATACAAGTCTCCTTATCCGTGGTACAATAGAGTTGCACTTCCTCCAAGGATGAAACCTCCGACGGACTTGACTATGTTTTTTACGGTCAAGATGATACTAGCACCGTGGAACATATCGGTCGGTACTTGATGCAACTTGGGGAAGCATCCACGGATGAAGCTTGGAGGATTCGGTATTTTCCCTTGTCCCTCACAGGGGCCGGCTTTCTCATGGTTTACCTCATTGCCGGCCCATTCCATTGGTACGTGGGCGGAGCCGGAGCAGAAGTTCCATGCATACTTCTTCACCGGCACTAATGAAAAGAAGCCGGGTCGACCTCATGAGTCCGAGACAGAGAGTTAATGAAACACCACGGGGAGTATCTTCGCAGATTTAGAGACCAAGAACCTTTGTTATTCATTGAACCTACCGGATGATCGGTTGCTGGGATGGCGATAGCGAGCATGCGGCCAATGTCGAGAAAAGTCGTTCGGCATGGAATTTGATGATCTTGGTCAACTTTCACAACGACCGGCTGCTATGAGTAATCAAGCTCAGGGGTTCAAGAGAGACAACCGCTTCCAAAAAGGGAACATTGCTAGTGAAATGTATCAAAGTTTCTTGGAAGAAGCAGATGAGTATGATGATGATGATGAGATAGCTGCAGCTGAATTGACTTGGGCGAAGGAACCTACTCGGGTTAGCCAGCGTTGGTTGAGGCAACAAAAGGGAACTTATGACTTTGACGTCTCCAAATCGGACAAGCTCTTTGATTTGTTGGTAAGGGAAGGACGCATCAAACCGCGGATGGACATCCTATCTTTGCGACCCGAGGGAGTGAAAGACAAGAAATATTGTGGCTATCATAACACTAATTCTCACTCCATTAATGATTGCCGGGTGTTCGGGTTCGGATTCAGAAGGCTATTCAAGAGAGACATCTGAAGTTTGATGGCAAAATGAAGGTTGATGGTCAGCCTTTCCCCCAGAACATGATCTCTTTCTCCATAAGTATGGTTTTACTGCAGATGATCCCAAAGGGAAAGGTAAGGTGAAGGTGTTAACCTCGATATAGAGCAAAGAAGAAGCGGTCTTTGTCGACCCTAATCGCCAGATTACAACCGAGGAGCCGAAAAGAGAAAGTTCGGTTCAAGAATAGCCGAACCAAAAAGGTGAAACTTCTAAGCCTAGGGTTACATCACGTATTCTGCTAAATAAGTGGCAAAGGCAACAAGAACGAGAGTACTATGAAGAACAGAGGTTTATAGAGGAACGTCGGAGATACGAAGAAGAGGTATACTGCAGGGAGCAAGAAGAGCATATGAGAGAGATGGAGCAGTCTCATTGGGGGTGTTCATTCTTTAAACATTGTTGGAATGAAGGCTTGAAGTTGCCTGCTAGAAATAATTGCCCTGAATGCAGTGATCAATATTTCGAATGCACAGCAATCTCGAGTCAACCGCCGTCCAGTCCATGAGAGACTTGGAATTCAATTTCCTGAGGACAATCGGCGTATAAAAATAAATGACTTCGGTCATCAAAGAAAGAGGTTCGCAGATCAGCACTGGGTTCATCCTGAAGAGTATAATGAAGAAAGAGGCACTCGTGAATATAGATGGCGAAAAGGGCGTGGTGCCCTCCTCCAGGGTTGAGGAAAAGTCGAGAAGAAGAGTGCAAATGTTTGAGAAACAAAGAGCTAGAGCAGTCAGTGCTGCAAAGAAAGGAAAAGAATGGCGTCCAAAAGAAGAAACATGATGAGAAAGGTCCTTCGGGTGATGCATGCATGGCTTTCTTCCTCCCATCGAAATTTATAGCTCCCGACAATCAAGAAGTACATGAAGAGGTTTATTCTGATTTTGATGAAAGTGAGTTTCAAGACTTAATGGCTCGGCTTGTACCGACACGACAAGCAACATTTGACAAGCCCGGCCAAACATCGTCACTTGAAACCGCTTTACGTGAAAGGGTACGTCAATGGGAAGCCTCGACCAAAATGTTTGTTGATGGAGGAGCTGCTATCAATATAATGCCATATTCCACGTTCGAAAAGCTTGGAATGACGGGTGAAGATTTGTTAAAGACCGACATGGTCCTTAGAGACTTTGCGGCAATCCTTCCGACACTCGAGGAGTCTGTGCATGTTGAGTTGATGATTGGGTCTAAAACCACGATCACTACGTTTTTCGTCATTGACGGCAAGGGGCATACAGTTTGCTTCTTGGGAGAGACGGATCCATGCTAATTGCTTTGTATTCCTTCAACCATGCACCGATTCTCATTCAATGGATAGGGGGCGATGTAGAAATTATACATGCTGATGATTCGGTAAGTGTGGCTGCTTCGGAACCAGCTTACTGGGAATATGACGGTGTTGATTGTTTCTCTGGCAAAGTATGGGGAGAAGGTCCTGTTAATGTATTTAACAAGGATCAACAGCCGATCCAAGCAGTCGGCTCCAACAGCAATTTTTAATGGGTAACCCGATCGATGGCAACAAAGGAAAGTTGGGACACGGTTTTATGTCGGCCGACAAGCTAGAAGAGATAAATGTTAGTGATGATTCCAAATCAAGGCCGATGTACATCAGTGCAAATTTAAGTCTAGAATATAGAGAACAATTAGTAAGTCTTCTTAAAGAATTTAAAGATTGCTTTGCTTGGGATTATCTGAGAGATGCACGGACTAGATCGTTCTATTGTTGAACATCGATTACCTATCAAGTCGAGGGTATCGACCCTATAAACAACCTCAGAGGAAAATTTATAAAGAGGAGGTATTGGCCGATGTGAAGAAGGAGATTGAAAGGTTCTTTGGAAGCAAACTTCATTCGGCCATGCAGTACGCAGATTGGATTTCAAATATAGTTCCTGTTTACAAGAAGAATGGAAAGATGAGAGTGCGTATAGACTTGAGAGATCTCAACAAGGCCACTCCAATGGATGGGTATCCAATGCCGATTCTTGATTTGTTAATAAACGCAGCGGCCGGGTATGAAGTTATCGGCTTTATGGATGGAAATGTTGGCTATAATCAGATCTTCATGGCAATAGAAGATATTTCAAAAATGGCTTTTAGATGCCCTGGTCACATTGGTTTATTTGAATGGATTGTAATGACGTTCGGGTTAAAGAATCTTTGGTGCAACTTATCAAAAAGCTATGAATTACATCTTTCATGAGTTGATCGGCAAGGTTGTGGAGATTTATATTGATGACGTGGTGGTCAAGTCTAGAAATCATAAAGAGCATTTAGCCGATTTGAAGAAGACTCTAGAATGCACTAGAAAACATGGTTTGAAAATGAATCCAAATAAATGTGCTTTTTTCGAGTATCGGTTTGGTGAGTTTAAGGGATTTCTTGTCCATAAAGGAGGGATTGAAGTTGGAAAAAAGAGCATGGAAGCAATAGACAAGGTTGTCCCTCCAACTAATCTCACGGAGTTCTGATCCTTTGCTTGGCAAAATTAATTTTGTAAGAAGGTTTATATCAATTTATCGAGAAAGAGTCTTGCCTTTCTCTCCACTTCTGAAGCTCAAGAAAGATCAAAAGTTTGTATGGGGTGATGTACAACAAGAGGCTTTTGATGAAATCAAAAAAGAATATATGAAGGCACCACCGGTCTTTGGTACCTCCACAACTTGACAAGCCTTTCAAATTGTGCGTGGCGGCCGATAGTCTAACAATAGGGTCGGCCCTCATGCAAGAGTTTGAGGGAAAGGAGAGAGTAATAGCTTACCTTAGCCGAAAACTATTGGATCCGAAACAAGATATTCGACTCTGGAGAGAAACGTGCTTGTGTGTGTATTACTCATGTACCAAATTTCGGCACTACATTAAATGCCGAATGTGTGGTAGTTTCTAATTTTGATGTAATAAAACATATGCTATCAATGCCAATTTTAAATGGAAGGATTGGCAAGTGGATTTTTGCTTTATCGGAGTTTGATTTAAGATATGAATCGGCAAAAAAGCAGTAAAGGGTCAAATTATTGCCGATTTTATTACACAACATCGTGATCTTTCTATTGAGATGATCGACATTGTGCCACAGGCTTTATTCTTCGATGGTTCATCCTATTGCAAAGGTGGTGGTGCTTTGGTATTCTCTTAATTTCTCCATAGGGAGCAACTTTTGAGTATGCTATTCCCATTGAATTTTATGTTACTAACAATCAAGCGGAGTATGAAGCATTGCTTAGAGGGCTTCGGCTTCTTATAGAAGTGAAAGCCGTTCTTTGTTGAGATCTTTGGGGATTACGAGCTAGTAATTAACCAATTAAGCGGCCAATATGAATGCAAGAGTGATGTGTTGAAAAAATATTATGAAGAATGCCGGGAACTTTTGAAAAGCTTTCGGGTAGTAACCTTGCATCATATCCCTAGGGGGCACAATGAAGAAGCAAATAGGTTGGCTCAAACTGCCTCTAGATACCGTGAAAATCAAGAAATCCTCACTATAGATGAAGATGTTTCGAATCTTGAGCAAGTGGTTGATGATTGGAGATGCGAAATCATCGAATATCTAAGAAATCCATCACAGAGAGTTTCCCGAAAGCTCGGATATAAAGCCCTCAAATTCATACTTCTTGATGATCACTTATACTACAAGTCTATAGATGGAGTATTGCTTAAATGTTTGAGTCAAGAAGAGGCTAGAAAGGTGATGTATGAGGTGCATGAAGGATTATGCGGTGCGCATCGGTCGACTTACCGAATGAAGTGGATAATTCGGAGAACTGGTTATTTTTGGCCAACCATCTTTGGAGGATTGCTTTGAATACTATAAGGGATGTCACGATTGTCAAAAGTTCGGCAATATTCAAAAGGCTCCGGCATACGCTATGAACCCAATAATCAAACCTTGGCCATTCGGAGGATGGGGCATAGATTTAATTGGTCAAATTCATCCTCCTTCTAGCAAAGGACATAAGTTTGTGCTCTTGGCCACGGATTATTTTACCAAGTGGGTCGAAGCTATTCCATTGAAGAAAGTCACGTCAGAAAATATGATCAGTTTCGTTAAAGAGCATATAATTTATAGGTTTGGAATTCCTCAAACTATAACGACTGATCAAGGGACTCGGTTTACTTCTTCGGAGTTTTGTGACTTTCTTTGAAGACATGGGAATTAAGTTGTATAATTCTTCTCCTTATTATGCACAAGCCAATGGTCAAGCGAAAGCATCAAATAAGATTATGATTAAGATCATTCAAAAGAAGATTGATGAAAAGCCAAAAAGATGGCATTTGGTTCTTAATGAAGCATTGTGGGCTTACCGAATGGCTTGTCATGGGTCGACTCAAACATCTCCCTATGAGTTAGTTTATGGGCATCATCTTTGTGTTACCTTGGGAGTTGCAAACGGGTTCAAGACGAGTTATGTTACAAAAGGATTTGGAAAAAGGAGATTATACAAATTTGATGATAGATGAACTGGAGGATTTGCATCTAATTTGTCTCAAGGCACTGGAAAACATTGAGAAAAACAAAGTACGTATTGCCAAATACTACAATAAGAGGGTCAAGATAAAGCAATTCACGAAGGTGATTTGGTTTGGAAGACTATCTTGCCGATTGGATCAAAAGACGAGCATTCGGCAAATGGTCTCCGAATTGGGAAGGACCCTTTCGGGTAGAAAGATGTGTGCCTGGCAATGCATATATTTTGAAGACTTTGTTTGGAGAAGAATTCGCTAGAGCTATCAATGGAAGATATCTTAAAAAATACTACCCTAGTGTTGAGGTTGATTCATAGAAAAAATCTGAAACCAAACAGCCGATGGAGGAAACATCGCCTTTAGCACAAAATTGTGAAACCAAAATAGCCGATATGGTTCATATAAGCCTCTAGTTCAAAAATATCTATGTTTAGCCGAATGGCTCGAAATTGACTTCACATTCTGACCGGTTGGTTTATCGGGAAAAAGAAAAAGTGAAGCGCTGAGTGACAATCTTGGATGACACGTCAAGTCGATTGCTACGCAAGGTTAAGATCTACTCGGCTAAAATGACGTCATTGCATTCGGGAAACATCGTTTCAGAGTTATTTTTATTCAGAAAAAATGCTGAAGACAACTATTCGGCATCCAACACAAGAACAAATGCATCTTCAGAAAGTAATTTGATTATTTGCGTTCAATCCCTAATTACAAACTACTCCTGGAACAACTTATTCAGGACGGACTGAGGATTGGTGGACTCAGCAAGGGCAGTAGCATGATCTTCATACTGCTCCAGGCGCTCGTTGACGTCCTCAATCTCATGAGGAGGACCGCCAGCAAAGCCCACGGCTTGGGCGAGAATAGTCTTCGCCGGTCCGGGAAGACATCGCTGCCAAGCCAAGAGATGCGCCAAGGTGCACACCTTGGATGACGGCCTGATCAACGCGGCCATCCACGGCATCCGGGCGTGCCTCGATAGTCTCCCCACAGGCGTTCACCTTGTCGGCCACCACGTTCGCCCCCGCCTTGAGGCGCTCATTCTCTGCGAGCGATCTTGAACAAGAAAAAAATAAGTCAACACATGAAGAGGATTGAGAGAAAAAGAAATCTATGTGAGGATACCGAACCCGGTGATGGCGTCGCGAGCGCTTCTTGCCCGATCCTCCCATTAAAACTTGCGCAATGCCGAGCTGCTTGGAGACATCGCCCGGCTCGGTCCGGGCTTCATCCCTTTCCTTGCGGAACCGGCGCCTCCTCGTGAATGTACAAAGGGTCCTCACCCTCGATTCCGCCCGGACCCCAAGGGTTGGCGTTGTATGAGTTGTCGGACTCGGAAGAGCTCGACGAACTCGAGGAGCCGGAGGAGGCGGAGGCCCGGGGCTGGTGCGAGGTTCCTGGTTGAGTCACCACCATCGGGGGGGAGGAGGTGAGGCTGGTTAATGATGACCCTCGCCCTAAGCGGATGAAGAAAACCAAGGTTAGGGGAGATGAACATAAAGCATAAACCGAAAAAGAAATCATTGATTGAATCTCACCCGTGGCGGCGACGGCGCGGGCTCGACTTCCCTCTGCCTCTCCCTCGGCGGGGCCGCTTGCCACGATCATCGCCGCCGCTCGCCATTGACGCTCTGAAGGGTTGATCCTCTTCTTAGGGTTGGATGAGGCGAGAGATGAAGAGGCAGCGATGAGAATGCTAGTCGGAGGTAATAGTAAAGGCCGATGAAGGGTTTAATTTATAAACCAGAGAGGAGATCGTGGCATATGCCTCGGGGTATCTCAAGCGACGAAATAGGGTTTACTCCTTTTTGGGCCGTTATCGGACTGGGCCAAGATCGGCTAAATCAAAAACAACGGTTCAAAGGAATCGGCTATCTTTCTAATCGGGAAGCCTAAGGCAGATGGTTATCATTCTAATCGGGAAGACTGAAGCGGTCAGTTATTTTTCCAATCGGGAAGCTTAAAGCATTCAGCTATGTCACTAGTCAAACAGAAATTAAAAAGGTCGAAACATAACAAGGAGTATAATTGTTCAGAATCTAAGTATATTACAAGCCGAATGTTTTACTCATTTAAAACAGTTTGATTGCGTCTATGGCATCATTCCTAATTTGGCCAACTTCTTCTAGCACCTTCTTGTCATCTTCCTCGAGCTTTGGATTTTGGTAAGCTTTGGTTTTAATCTGGCGATGCTCCTTGATAACAGATGTTATCTTTGCTTTGGCTGCATCTATGGAGTTCGGCAAGGTGGCGATTTTATCTTTGTGAGGCTGGATTCTCACATTCAATTGAGCCAATTGAGCTTCCAGCCTGGCCTTTTCCTCCTCCATGGCTTCCGTTCGGTTCGGGGGTTACCAAAAGGCTGTTTAGCGGCTGGATGCAGGAATGCAGCTCTTTGACTTGATGTTTTTTCGTCGATTATCACTCTGCGAGCGACTCTAGAGCTATGTTCTGTTTTGCTCTCGACCTTACCAAGATGATCATCAAGATGAGTTGCAGATTCTAGAGGGACCTTGAGAGTTGGAGGGATGTCTTGGTCGATGAGCTCAACAAGTTCTCTTATAAGTGCATCTTGAGCGAGAGCATTTATATCTTTGGCCGATAAAAGAGATATTTCCTTTAACCGGGCTTTGATTTTCTGGCGATAACCTCTGTTGAGATGTAGCTTCTTCACCTCCCTCATTGATGTACTCTTCAAGCTGTGAAAAAAGAGTAGGCGACGATCGGCTTGGCCTCATCCTTAAAGGAAGGAAAAAAATCATTAGCCGATTGGTCAAAATTGTTAAAAAAACCAATGAGTTAAAGTATTACCTCTTGAATAGAGTCTTCTTCGGGTTGAATCCTACTCGGCTTGGTTGAGGACTTGGTTGGACACCCGGGGATGATGAGCTAGAGGCTGGTGAGGGGAAGATTTTCCTGCTATCTCATCCAAAATATTATCTGAAAGTGAGCAATGAAATGCGAGAGCAATGGGTAAGTTTGGCAAAAGAAAGAAAGGATATGTGAAGAGAATTATTACCAATATGGTTAATAGCTCCATGAAGTTACGCACTTGTCCAACAACGGGGGGCACGAGGGGAGGATTCTTCTGCTGTCTGTTCAAGAATTGACTGTTTCTAAAAAGTAACGGGATATGAGAACTAATCGGTGCATCTAGTACAAAGAAGGGAAACGATCAAGCTGGGATAATAATACCGGTATGGCCGGTGGTTTCTTAGATTTCTGCATCTCCAGCCAGAGGCACGAGGAGGGATTTCAATGGTTGTTGAAGCATTGGCCGATCTTGAAAGCTTAACACACAGGCTGCGGGGTAGAAGAAGTGAGTACAAAATTATCACCCAAATAAGACTGGTAAGGATATACCTTGGGAGGCAGTTTGGATTTCTTGGATCTTGTTCTTACGGGCACGCGCAACATCCTTGCTTGATTCGGCAAGTAGCCTTCCTCTTGCCTTCACCTTTTAAAGGTACTAAACCCAAAACTGGCTGGGGTTTTCATGAAAGCTGCCAAAGTAGGGGGCATTATATCCCAAGGCAGGAGTAGGCCCAGCTTGGTAATACTGAACTGCTTGAGAAGGAGGAGTAGGTTCAATATCCTGTGAATGACAAAGTGTTAAAATCGGGGATGAATCCAATAATGAGAAAATGAGTACAAGGAAATTACCTCACTATCAGAGGCAAATTGAGCTTGTAGATCCTGGCATAGAGGGTGCACTGGTATATTGAAGATATGGGCACGCCACTCCTGCCACCAGGAAGTAAACAGAGGATGGGCGGATCTATTAATCCCAAAGGAGAAGGCATAAATGATGGCAGCTCCCATCCAAGTTCAAAAATTTTCTTGGCTTCTATTTCATCCCCTATTTTCTCCCTGGGCCTTATAGTTTTTGAGAGGTATAGCCTTGGAGGTAACTGTCCACACCCTAATTGCCTAGCCACCATGTTTGGGTTGTAGAATTCATAAGTAGGGCACAGCATCCTCCCATGATGAAATTCTGCTGGCAGAACACAGGGCTTGATGAAAGAATTAAAGATATCTGTGGACACTTTATCCGAAAGCGGCCAGTCTCATAGCTAAATTTGCAAGGCAAAGTCAGATTTTCATTCTCTCTATAGGGGGCCAAATCACATTGTCAAAGCCTTTGAAGAACGGCTTGAACAAATGACCTATATCCATGTTAATGACAATGGTAGATCTTTGCTTCCCCATATGTCGACAAGCTTTTTCTTTTGCCAAATCATCTTGACACTATTAACGAAGGGAAGCCTAAGTCATAAAGGTCCACGAAAAACTATCCGGGTGCATATACAAGCTGCAGCCACATTTGAACGAACCACCAAGGACCATTTACACGATGGATTTCTCCATGGCTGCGCATCTGGGGCGGTGATCGACGCATCATATGATAGACAGACCCCTAAAAGATATTTGCCCAAAGGGGACTAAAATACCTCTGCGGCCGGTCTTCACCATCACCATATGATTTAGAGTTGGCTCATTAGATTTACCACGTAAGATGAATCTGCACAACCACATGTTCATGAAAGCCTTATATTCTTTGTCACCCACAGCACCAGATGACATGTAAGTTTGGATGTATTTTGTCCATCCACTTCCTGATTTGACTGCCTTCTGGTTACTGCTATTCTTATATTTGGAGGGATACACTGGTTCCGTCACGTTGAGGCCGGTCATCATGAAGATATCAGCCGGAGTAAATGACATTGGACCATGGCCAAAGATAAAGGCGTTAATGGCATCGGACCAAAAGTGAGCTGCTTTGCTATCGGGAGGGGAGTCATTCGGGGGTGTCTCTGAAAATGATAGTTCCAAGCAATCTTTGGATGTCTTGAGAATCCCGTGATCTTTGCTCTTGTCCAAAGATCCTCCAATACCACTTTCGCCATCCGGCAATTGGAGGAAAAGGCCAAGTTTTGAAGGTGTTTAGCCACTGATTCGGCGTCACTCGGATTTAAAAGGAATCCTCATGGTCTCCTTCTCTCTGAACTCAATCGGGTCGGGGTCTCCCATTGGACCCGGGAAATAAGAATCGGGGTTTGCTTTGCATAGGGAATCAAAATCTCGTCCTTGTAATCCTTCGAGAGAATTACAGGGGAAAATGAGTCGAAGAAAAACGACGGGTCGATTTGAAAGTTGCCGAATACATGAGAAAAAGCAAGGATAACCTCCGGAACTCCATCTGGGTCGCCATTGAAAGCTTTGAAGTGGGTTTGAATCTAGGATCGAAGGACTCGGGTTTTTGGACGGCGGCTACAAGTTTGAGCAGTGTTGACCTAAATGAGGAACAAGTTTGTGGTCAATTTCGGAACAAAATCACTTTTATCTCGAAATTGAGGGGGCATGTGTTAACATTGGATTTTGGTAAAGGTTAATGACAATTGGGCGATTCGGCAAGGTATATGAGAAAGCATTCAACGCATTCGGCAAATGAGTCCATTCGGCTCGGCTAACTTTGAGCTATTCGGTAAGCGTCCATGCGGACCGGCTAACTCTAGGGTCGTTCGGCAAGTGGTCACGCGTGCGGCTATCTTGAAACACAATAGCTCTATTCGGGAAGCGAAAAAGGTGGCACCGACTTTAAAGGAAGGAAACGTGATAATTCAAGAAGAATAAAGATGACGGCTTTGTTGCTTGCCTAAATATCTTTGTAATCGTATTTGTTTAGGACTTATGCTTGTCCGGGTATAAATATAAACCCTTGACCATTGTAGAATATACACAATCAAATCAATACAACCGGCCCCGTGCCCATTTTCGAGTCCCTTTTGTCGTGTCGTCGAGTTCTTCGAGAGGAGTCATCGATCCGTCGACCTCCGTAAGTTCCGGCAACCTTGCTATCATGTCTAGTATCATGCGGTGGATTTAGATGTTGATGCAAGTAGTCTTGTTCGTCTCGACTGGATGGCCGTGCGGCAGGCGTCTGCTTGATGATCAGGAAGTCTTTGCTTATGCTCTGTTTATCTCGACTAGATGGCCGTGCGGCAGGCGTCCGCTTGATAGCTTAGCGAGGCAAGATAGTTATCAGAGTCTTTGTTTATGCTTTGTTTATCTCGACTAGATGGCCGTGCGGCAGGCGTCCGCTTGGTAGCTTAGCAAAGCAAGGATTAGTTATCGGCTCTATTAGATTTGGCAAGATCTAGTAGATTCATCAAGTTACCACGTGTTGCATGTGTCTAGTGCTTTTAGTTATTTGTAACATTTTTTGCCCGATCTAGATTGATTAGTTTCGGCTCTACACTTTTATAGATCTATTCGCTCTTTAACGTTCTTATTCTTTTATTGTCATGATAAATAGATTATATGCTCAAGTGGACGAATTAGATCAATCTAGATTGTTACATGTTGCGGGTTCTTGCACGTTAGAAACGTTTTAGATCTTGATAGGATTGAGTGTCGTGCGGCGGATGCAAGTTCTTGATGGATTTATTCGTGATAGTTTGTTAGTTCCTTCTTCATGGACCCCGAGTCGGCTGAATTGCCGAGCTTGGTTATGCTTCAACTTGTGGTTAATTTTTACTTGTTCAAACATGTCTTCTCATGCATGCGTATTTGGCAACCAATGCTTTACGTATTTTGTCTTCATATTAGCCGAATGAATCACATGCATAATTGGCGAGGCGACTTCTATAGCTGTATGTCGTCAGTAAATAACTTCGGGGGGCCGTATATACGGAACTGTGCGGTCTCATCCGGCACGTTCCGATTTTATATTTAACAATCTTTTGTCCCTTGTCAGTTTTCAGGTCAAATTGACTGGCACGCTTCCGGATCTCCAAACCGTGCGGCTGTCCGATTGAAGCCACGCTTTTCAGCTTGCTGTGTGTGAGGCACGGAGAATCACGTTTCGTGTCAACAGTTTCAAATGAAAAGGTTGTTAACTAAAAAGTTGTTTAACTTTTTAAGATCTACAACTTTTATTTTGGTTGTTTCTCCATCCAAGGTCATTTGAAAAATTTATATTTCAAACTTGTTGAGAAAATCAAATGTACTTTTGTTGATAAAAATATTTCAAATGAGAACGATGTCAACTGAAAAATTATATAACTTTTCGATATCTACAATTTTTTTTGTCATTTCACCATCCTAGGATGTTTGAAAAATTCAAATTTCAATACACAATGTTGTCTATCCGGTGTCCATTTGCAGGGACGTCTCTTGATCCAGCCTCCCTTACAACTATACTTTTAAAAAAAGAAAAAGGTTTATGAACATAAAACTGTAAGATATTTGGGTGAACATACATATTTAGTAATGATTACCTTCATTTTGTCAAATATTAAATTGAATATTCCTGAGCAAACTGAACCCAGACCCAACAAGTCACAGTTCTATGCCTACATGATGATCTGCAGAGATGTTCTGACATAAGAATTGATTCAACTTCCTGCCTGACCAAAATTCAATGGATTGTTACTCATATACGGTGGTTATAAGTGCATGAAGAATCAGATTTTACCTCTCCCCATGAATTTTCATGACCTCTCTCAAACCCTGTCTATATACAAAATAGCAAATAATTGAGTAGAACCGAGTAGTAGTGACCGACCTCCACTAGGGACCTCGCTATGGAAATTAATTATGTATAGGAGTAGGAAGCATCAGGAGCATCTTCATCAGTTGTGCGCCTACACTTCTCGCCATCAAGGCAGTCGGATGTAGTTCCACAGTGCCCAATTGCCCATAAGGGCAGTCCTAATGGTACAAACTATGCACGGTTTCCATAATGATCACGTCAGCAAAACTCATCTATAGAAACTATCTTCTCCAATGGAGATTTCTTTAACTAATAAATGCTAGTGTTTCTCTCTCCCTTTTATCGCTTCCACCGTCATGCTCTATCTCTCAGGAACCTCTACTATCCAAAGCAAGGAGACAAGCAGCGCCATGTACGCAAGCATGGTGGCTTCGGGCGGTCAGTGTGCTAGTGTGGTCGAGTACATGTGGCAGGCGGCATCGGCAGGCAAGCGCAGTAGCTTCGCACACGAGGACAGCTCCTGCATGCGAAATGCAGCGCAGCTCCGCAGGCGAGCGGCGGGCGTGGATGAGCACGCGGCACCCACGGGCAAGCACACCGGGCGTCTTCCGGCGAGTGCAGTGGGCACAGATGAGCAGGTGCGGTGGCCGCGTTAGGCGAAGCGGTGGTTCGTCCTGGTGGCGCTGATGATGCGGATGACCAAGTGTAGTGGCGCTGGCGAGCGTGGCGGTCCAGCCCGGCAAGCGCCGCGACTCCGGCGGCGCGGACGAGCAAGTGTGGCGGCGACGTAGGGCGAGCGCAGCCCCGCCGTCGAGCACTTGGCGGCGCAGACGTGCGCGCGTGCCAGCCCGATCAAGCACGGCAGCCATGGCGGGCGAAGCGCGGCGGCTCCGGGCGGGTGGACGTTGCGGCTCCGGCGCGAGCGCGGTACCGAGGGCGCGCGCGCGGCTCGGGCGGTGGGCGTTGCAGTTCCGGCGAAGCGATACCAGAGGGCGAAGCCGCGCTGCACCGCCGAGCACACGTCGCGGCCAGCTCACGAGCGCGACGGCGTGGCCGAGCTTCCACGACGAGCACTTTCGATCTCTTGCGAGTCCCACATAGATAGAAATCACCGGTTTCTTCCCAATGGTGAAATGGTGCTTTCTTGCTGCATCGGGTCCAGCGTAGACTTCGTTTCCTTGTGAAGAAACGATTTCTTCCCTTCTTCATCTCTTTCTTCATTAATTAAGGTGCCATGTCAGTATTTTTTGCTTAGGTGGCAAGTCATTTAATTGAGATAGAAACCACCATTAATATTCCATTGGGACTGCCCTAAGCCCTCTAGCATAGACATGCTGGGATCAATGGGTCGGTGTGTGCCGGCCGTGGTGGTGTCAATGTGGGTCACTATGTGGATGCGTGGCAGGGTGCTTTGATCAGATAAACGATTGCTGCCTGGTTCGTCTAGCTAGTGGAATAGGTGTGCCGTCAGCCATCATGTGACCCGTGACCATCCCATGGAAGCTCCTTTTGCCACAGTGAAGGCATTGTAGACGTGCTGTAAACAACAGCTAGCACATTTGTAGTGTGTTGGGGGAGAATGTCTGCCCCCACCTCCGCTCCTAGGCGCAGGTCCCGCGCGGCGTTGAACTCCCTCCTCCTCCAATGTTCTTGTTTGTTTTGTCTGTTTCAGGGAAGAAGCTTCGCAGGGGAGCTCCGAACCTTCGCTATGGCCGCGGGAGGGAGCGAAGGTCCACGGGATGCCGCCATGGACGGTGGCAAGGCGTCAGCCCTGAGCGGAGGTCCGTGCCTCCGGTCGGCTCCAAGGCCCACGACGGTGGCCAGCCTGGGGACCAGATGCGGCCCAACCCACGACGGGCGCTGGGAGATGACCGCTGCGTTGCCCTGCAGAAGCGGAGAGCGAGAAGGTGGGACAAGAGTACCCCTAGGGTTTAGGGGGCAAAGATGTAAAGTGCAAAAGGGTGTTGTGTGTGGATCACCTATAAAAGGGGGAGTCCAACACTGTTGTAAGGATTGTTGAAAAATTAATGAGATTATTTATTTCTTCGCCACGGTTTTTGAGGCCTCTGTCTTAACCTTGTTGTACACCAAAGGAGTCCAGCGAAGCCCGGGACTCGGCGGAGGTGCCCAGCCTGCGCGGGCGACCTTCGCTCACTCCTATCCGTTACTCCCACTGGTTGGTTAGACCTTGTACCAACATTGGCGCCCACCATGGTTAGCCAGCAAAAACTCAAACATGCCACCAAGTAAAAAGAGAACCACCCAGGCGCCGCCATGAGGAACTCGCACGCGAAGGCCAAGATGCGCAAAGGCGCTAGCATACCTACGCCGAGCCTCCGCCACCGGAACCAGAATAGGACGGCGGAGGTGACACCACCGCTGTACCGCCGCAAGATCAGGAGGATCCGACTACAACCCAACAGCCAGAGCCGACAACCGCGATGCCAGAAGAGGAGCTGCAGCGAGTGCAAGCCCAGCTGCAAGCCCTGCAAGCAGAAAGGGAGAGAGTTGCAGCGGCCTTCACTGCAAGCCAGAGGGCAGCACAAACATCCCAAGCCGTCGCGGAAGCAAGAAACCAAATGGCAATCCTCCAAGCGGAGATACAAAGCATGCTGATGGCACAAACACAAGAAGGAGCAACTGCTCAGGGGCCAGGATTCGCAACCTTCGCCACCAATCAGCCCCAGACGGGTGTACCCGGCCAGGGGCCAACCTTCACAACCTTCGGTACAACCCAAATACGAACAATGGACCAGAAGTCCCCACTATCAGAAGGTCTACAGATAGCACCATGGCCAATGGGCTACAAGCCAATCACGCTGCCAAAATTCAATGGCAGGACAGACCCCAGGCAATTCATCATGAGCTTTGAAGCAGCGGTAGCCTCCGCGGGGGGGAATGACGCAGTTCTCGCAAAATCCTTCGTAATCGCAGCTGAAGGGGATGCACTCGCTTGGTATTCTATGCTCAAGCCAAGCTCAATCTACTCATGGGAGAACCTACGTGACAAAATAATGACCAACTTTAAAGGTTTCTCCAAAGAAGTCACTAACAAAGATCGGACTGTTTCACTCGCAAAACAAAGAAAAAGACGAGTCACTAAGGGAATACTACCAACGCTTTGTTCAGTTGAAGGCAAAGGCACCAAATGTGCCAGAAGAAGTAGCAATAGAAGCAGCAGTCAAAGGACTGAAAATTGGTCCGTTTGCAGCACACTTAGCCTGAGAAAAACCTGAAACTATGGAAAACTTATACTCCGAATTTGAGAAGTACTGTAAATCAGATAACGACCACCGGAAGAGGGTCGAGGAGCAAAATCAGTACAGGCACGTTCAGAGTGCGAACAGGCAGACCTCCGACTCAGGGAGGAGCTATAAGCAACAGCAGCCCCAAAACAAACAAGTAATGGGCATCGATCAGCAAAGCCAGCCAAGCCAACAATCAGGCGCACCAGCAGCACCGCAGCCCACCAAAAATCAACCGAGGCAGAACACAGGAAGGAACTGGAACAACAATTCCGGCAACAACAGAAAGAAGCCGTATTGCTTTTTCCACGGAGAAGACAAGGGGCATGTCACAAAAGACTGCCCAGAAGCAAAGGAAACCCAGGAAAGGATGAAGAAGAGGAAAGAAGAGGAGACACCGTCATACCAGCAGCCCAGGGAAGTCAATCACACCTCCGCGTCAAATTGGCATAATCAGTACTGCCCGATATACCCAGCCCTAAACAGCACCCAGATACACCCCTCAACATTAGCAGCTTCATATTTCCCAAGCCACCTACCGTCATGGCGCCCAACACCTCCGCATGCAGGCTCAACAGCAAATCCCAACCAATATAGGCTAGAACAAACGCCAGCCTACAGCCACCCAAGGCCACCCAGCATAACTTACCTGGAAAGCCAACCTCAAGGCAGAACCTATGAGGCACTACCTCCACCTCCGCCACCCCCACCCCAGCAGCTGCAAGTACAGCAAGCAGCCCAAGCAAAGCAAGAGCCGAACCAAGAAAACCAACACAGCCCCCACCACCCACTACCAACCATCGGCCTAATATTACCTATTAGCGGAGGTTCAGTAATGGAGTTCCAAACCAAAAAGCAAAAAAAAGAACCACCTCCGCTTAGTGAATAACGTAGCAGTCCAAGGCCAGGTCAGAGCGACGGAATGGTCCAGAGTCCCAATAACCTTCACCGAGCAAGACCTGAAGCTAGAAAGCTACCCCCATACTGACGCGATGGTAATAACAGCGAACATAGCAGCATGGGAGATAAAAAGAATTCTGGTGGATTCGGGGAGCTCTGCCGATATATTGTTTGTAAGTACCTTCGACAAGATGCAGCTTGGCAGGAACCAGCTGCAACCTTCGGAATCTCACCTCGTCGGATTCGGGGGAAGGAAAGTGGAGGCACTGGGAAAAATTGCACTCCCAGTATCCTTCGGGAATCAAAGCAACGCGAGAATAGAATACATAACCTTCGACGTCGTCGATCTCAGTTATCCTTACAATGCCATCCTGGGCAGAGGTTTCTCTAACAAGTTCGGGGCCACAATCCACATGGGCTATCTCTGCATGAAACTACCAGCACTACATGGTGTAATCACAATCTATGGAAGCCAAAAAGAAGCAAGAAACATAGAGAAAACAATACACAGCTCAAGCAGGAATGTCAACTCTGTAGCTGCAGAAGAATCAGGCAAGAATGAACCTCCAGACATGCCAAAGGGGAAAACAAACTTCAAAGCCAGAAGGAAGGATGAAAAGACAACAAAGTCGGTGTGTTTGGAACAGTCCAAACCAGACAGAAAGATAACAATAGCCTCAAACTTGACAAGTCAAGAGGAGAAAGAATTATTGGAAGCACTAAAAGAAAACAAAGATGTCTTCGTATGGTCTGTGGAGGACCTCAGAGGAGTGTCTAGAGATGTGATACAGCACTACCTGGATGTTAACCCGCCAAGAAAGCAAAAGCAAAGGAAAATGTCTGAAGACAGAATCATAGCAGCTAAGGCGGAGGTTCAAAGACTCCTGGATGCGAAGGTGATAAGAGAGGTCAAGTATTCTGACTGGCTAGCAAATGTCGTTCTGGTGCCCAAGAGCAATGGCAAAATGAGAATGTGCATAGACTTCACAGACTTAAACAAGGCATGCAGAAAGGACGCATTTCAGCTCCCGAGAATAGATACCTCCTTGGATAGAGCCGCAAACTGCAAAAGATTCTCTCTCCTGGATTGCTTCTCAGGATACCACCAAATCTGGCTCAACAAAGAAGACGAAGAAAAGACAAGTTTTACAACACCCTTTGGCACATACTGCTTCCTCAGAATGCCAGAAGGCTTGAAGAATGCAGGCTCAACCTTCGCAAGAATGACAAGCAAAGTGTTGGGGAATCAGTTCCAAAGGAACGTCATTGCATATGTTGACGACATCATAGTCATGAGCAAAGAAAAAGAAGACCATATCAAAGACCTGGCAGAAACCTTCGCCAACCTCCGTGGAGCAGGCCTAAAGTTGAACCCAGAAAAATGTGTCTTTGCAGTAAGTTAGGCTAAAATATTGGGATGCATAGTAGGGCCAGAGGGAATCGCAGCAAATCCGGAGAAAACAAAGGCAATACTGGCCATGACAGAACCAACATCAAAAAGAGAAGTGCAGAAGCTCACCGGAAGAATTGCAGCATTGAACAGGTTCATCTCGAAGTCGGCTGAAAGGAGCCTACCATTCTTCAAAGCTCTCAGAACCTCCGATAAAGTCGAATGGGGACAGGAACAATCTGAAGCCTTTGAAAAGCTGAAAGAGTACCTGGCAAACACCCTAAAAGCCACAGTACCAGAACAAGAGGCCACACTACTTCTGTATGTGGCAGCATCAGATCATGCAGCCAGTGCAGTTCTAGTCCAAGAAAGAGAAAGCGAAGGTTAGAAGGAGCAGCAACTGGTGTATTATGTTTCTGAAGCCCTTGCAGCAACTAAACTGAACTACACTCAGGTAGAGAAATTAGCCTATGCCATCTTAACCGCCTCGAGGAAGCTCAGGCACTACTTCCAAGCACACGAGATCATAGTACCTTCGTCACAACCACTTGGAGAAATCCTCAACAATAAAGAAGCCTCAGGCAGAGTGGGCAAATGGGCCACGGAGTTGTCACAGTACTATATAACATATGTCCCACGCACAGCGATCAAATCTCAGGCACTGGCAGATTTCATGGCAGATTGGACGCCTAAGCAGCGAAGGTCAAAGAATGTCACAGAGCAAAGTTGGGTACTGCTCAGAGATGGAGCCTGGGGCGTCAATGGCACCGGAGCTGCCACAGTGCTGGTATCCCCATCTGGAACCAAGTTAAAGTACGCAGCCCGTTTGAACTTTAAAGCAACAAACACCATAGCAGAGTATGAGGCACTCATTCTAGGCCTAAACAAGACAAGGGCCTTGGGGATTCAGAGACTCCTGGTCAAAACAGATTCAATGATCGTGGCGGGCCAAGTGGAAAAAGAATACCAAGCAAGAGAACCAGAGCTGGCAAAATACCTCGAGCAAGTGTGAAGGCTAGAGAAAAAGTTCCAAGGTTTCACCCTAAAACACATCTCAAGGGGGGAAATACAGAAGCAGACGAGCTAGCGAAGGCAGCAGCAAACAACTGGGAATTACCCAAGGGAACATTTTACGAACATGCAATCAAACCAGCCACCTCCACCGGAGAAAGAAAAGAAAAACAGGTACTAGCAACATCAGAACAAGACTGGTGAGACGAAATAATGCAAATGCTCAAAGGAACATTCAATCCACAGTCAAAAGCAGACAAGGAAAGAATGAAGTACAGGGCAAGATCATATGTACTAATTGACCAAAAGCAGTATAAGAAAGGAGTGGTTCAAATTTTGCTCAAGTGCATATCCAAAAGAGAAGGCAACGAGCTGCTAAAAAGAAATACACGCTGGGGACTGCGGGATCGCACATAGGACCAAGAGCCCTATCAGCGAAGGCCCTAAGGCAAGGTTTCTATTGGCCAAGTCATGCGAAGGATGCCGAAGAGCTAGTCAAAGCGTGCGAAGCTTGTCAGATGTACTCCACCAAGCAGCCTTCGCCATCATCAGAACTCCAACCAATACCCCCAATCTGGCCACTGCAAAGATGGGGCATGGATCTGGTAGGCCCACTACCGCCAGCAGCGCAGGGAGGATTCAAATTTGCAGTAGTGGCCGTGGAATATTTTACAAGGTGGATAGAAGCAAAACCGTTGGCATCAATAACCTCAGAAACGGTCAGGAAATTCTTTTGGCAAAACATAATATGCAGATTCGGGGTTCCGAAGGTACTAACTGTCGATAACGGAAAACAGTTTGACTCAGATAAGTTCAAAGATTACTGCAGGTCCTTAGGCACAACACTAGCCTTCGCATCAGGATACTACCCGGAGTCAAATGGAGCAGCTTGAGAGAGCAAACAGAGAAATATTCACGGCAATCTCAAAAACATTGTTCAACTGCGCAAAAAGGAAAATGGGCGCATTTAATTACCAAGGGTGATATGGTCACACAACACTACAGCCACCAGAGCTACAGGATACACGCCATTCAAACTTATGTACGGAGAAGAAGCAATGACACCGGAGGAGTTGAAACACAAAAGCATCCGTGTAACCAATAGTACCACGGTAGAAGAAGCATGCTCCAAAGAAGCAATAGAACAGGAGAGGTTGCAGGCCCTTGAAAATATCATAAAATATCAAGACCAAATCAAAACATGGAGAGACAAGAATGTAACCAAAAGGCTCATTGTAGATGGAGATCTGGTGCTGCGGAGGAAGCCAAATGCAAGTACAGTGGGCAAGCTACAGTCAAAATGGGAAGGACCCTTCATAGCCAAGCAAACTACGAACAAGGAGGCGTTCAAGCTAGAAGATAGCGAAGGTCGGACCTCCACCCACACTTGGAACACCGCAAACCTCAGAAAGTACTATATCTAATGTAAGAGGACCTCCTCGCAGTTATAAGCGAAGGCACCCTCAGTTTGAAAGCTTTTTCAATTTCCAGTTTTCCTTTCTCGCCACTTGGCGGCAGGCCTGCACTCTTTTCCTCACAAGGGAACTCCATTGCGGAGGTGAGGTTTTTTTTTAATGAGGCGAGCCTTTGTAAACAACCTCTGAAAATATAAAGAGGCTCCCCAAGAAAAAAAATAGAAAAGAAAAAAGAAGCACGTCATGAGCAAAAAAGTCGAAAAGTAGCCAGCAACGAGGCAGCAACAATTCGACAAAACGGCATAGTGGAAAAGAGGACCTCATCGGGCACAGCCCGGCATAGCCGAGCAAGCCCGACCGACCTCCGCGGCAAATAATCGCCTGGTAGAATTGGAGACGACCACCACTCAGAAAAATCAAACCTGGAAAAAGACCCTACCAAAGGTACGGGCACTAGACAATCAAAGGAGAAAACCTCCGCAAAAAATCAAACCTGGAAAAAGACCCTACCAAAGGTACGGGCACCAGGCAATCAAAGGAGAAAACCTCCACAAAAAATCAAACCTGGAAAAAGACCCTACCAAAGGTACGGGCACCGGGCAATCAAAGGGGATGACCTCCGCTCAAAAACTAAACTTGGAAAAGTCCCGGCTAAAAGCACGGGCACCAGGTAACCAAAATAAACAACTTCCGTTACAAAACAAATCTCGAGAAGGGCCCTACCAAGGGTACGAAAGCCGGGAAAATCAAGGGCACAGCCTCCGCTATAACTCAAACCAGCTTGAGGACAGGCACGTGCCCAAAGTAAATGATGCTTGACCAAAATAAACGCCATGCGACCAGAATGAATGTCAGTAGCAACCACCATAACCACTAAAAAGTTAATAGTATTTATGAGACAAAGGCCTATATAAACTACGCATCACTACTCCCCGGGTATTCAGAAGAAGAGAGGAAGAGAGAAGGGAGACAATGGAAGCAGGTGTCTCGCTCAGCTCTGCAAGCAGAAAGGCACCACGCAAAAACTTGTAATCGCCACACCACAATACGCTAGGGTAGCGCTAGGGCCCACGGCCGAGGGGGATACCACGCAAAAGCTTGTAACATCCCCCTGAAGCCGAAGGTTCTACTTCAATAACTCCCAGCCAAAAGAAGCCTCCAACAGTGGGAAGATACTAGGCAAGAATTTGTAAAGTTTGGAAGGCAGAGCTCAGCAATAAAAGAATAACCTACGCCAGCTAAACCTGCCGGAAACCAGGCACGCGATGCTGTGCGGAGGTCCCAAGGAGAGAGAAAACGCGCAAAAGTACAAGCGCAGCTCCAGCACCTGCGTCAAGCGAAACAACAGGGCCAAGCATAAATTCAACAGCGACAACCCGGCTAAAATCAATCACGGAACCGGCAAGATATCGAAGACTAGAGAACACACATGGTGCTCGCAGATGTAATAGTGAAGGCAATGATGCCTAGAATAATAAAACTACGAAGAACCTTCGTTGGAGGAATAAATTCTTTGTCACATTGAAGTTTAACAACGTACAAAGCTCGCAAATGCGCAGCACACATTATGAATACACAACCACAACAAAGAGCTCGCGAAGGTGCAAAGGAAAAATGACACATAAGCAAACTAAGGTGGAGTACAAGGCCCCGCCATGCCAACGAACGAATAAAATCACCGTGCGGAGCTTCCAGCTCTTCAATCACGAACTTAAACATCTCATCCATGTTGTTATCAGGCCAACAATCGAGCATCCGCCCACTGACATAAACACCATCCTTCATCATAGTCAACAGAGTAACATCAAGCACTTGCGCAGGTCCCATCATGGCCACCTACGCAAGGCAATTCAGAATTAAAACAAAAGACTAGGTCATAATCGCCCCTCAAAGATCATGTTTACAAGGCATCACTCCTAAACTAGAAACTACTTAAGCCTAAACCTAGGCATCCACCTCCGCATCTCCGCCAAGCTTCTCCGCCACTCGCTTGGAGGACTCAGGACGCGATGACTTCAGAGCCTCCGCCTTCTGGGCCGCCCGTTGCGCCTCGGCCTGTCGCAGCAAAATAACACAGGTTAATAACAACTCAGAGTCACAAATCACTTACCTAAAGCAAAAAGAAAGCTCAATAACCTCCGCATTCCGCTCCTCGGCCAAGGTGCGGGCATAGGCGCGACCAAAATGGCTCCAGCAATATTTGATAAAATCTCGTACAACTCGCATTGGAGCACGAAGGTCGGACCAAGCAACATCCTTATGGTCCGTGTAGGTAGCCTTCCCCTTCAGAAGTTGGAGGTGATCGCATCCGACCTCCGTTAAAGCATTTGCTAAATTCTTGGCGCATGATACAGCTGAGAAGTCCGCAATGCCATCAACAAACCGCGGAAAATGAGAAATGCGGGAACGCATCCAATCCAGCACAGCGAAGGTCGAAGGATCCTCCGGCAGCAGAGGGGCAACACCGCCATATCGGTGAATAGCGTCAGAGTAGGCGCTGGCCACAATGATGGCAGCCTCCTTCGCCTCGTCCAGCTCCTTCTGGAGAAGCCCAAGCTGCGTCCTCAGTGCCGCAGCAGACTGCTTCTCGCTTTCAACCTCCGTGCGGAGGCTTGCGTTAACATCATTGGCCTTCTTTAGCCTTTCTTCCAACAGAGAAGAGGCAGACCGGGCATCCACAAGATCCTTCTCTACGGACTTGAGTTTGAGATCAAGGTCCTCAGCAATTTTTTTAAACGGGCGGAGGTCTCGCAGGTCGGAGGACAAAGCCTGCTTCTCGGCCCCAAGAGTCTCAACCTCCTCCTTGAGAGCACCCAGGGCCTCATCGCACTTGAGCACCTCATGAGAACAGCGAGCCTCCATAGCCTCCGCAATATGATGGCCCTATGAAAAAGACATAAGTTAGCACACAGAACAAATTAAAAAGCGAAGGTAAAACTAAGCCGCCAGAGATGGCAGGCACAAACCACGCTCTAGTGCTCCAGATTCAGGCGGAGAAGCTTGAAATAATCCAGCTTCTGCAAGTGTCTGCGAGTCTCCCCTGTGAACAAATAGAAAACCTCAGGTAATAAGCTAAGATGTAGGGCAACAAAAATCAGCTCAAAGGAAATGGCAAACCACCAAGCTGCTTGTGCAGACTTTGGAGGGCAGAGCTCCACCCACTTAAAGTCTCCATGGAGTCAGCTGCGCAGGTGAAATAGCAAAAGATTAAACAAGGTTGCAAGGAAAGAATAATAAAGAAGAAAATGCAGCCCAGGCCAAACCTTCGCCTGCACCACGAAAGCCTCCAAATGAAGGACCAGCAAACGCAGGAGGATCGCGGGAACTTGGTCAATGCCAACGCGAGCCAGATCAATCCCAGTAGCAGCTTCACCTTCGCGCGCAAGCACTTGAGCAAGGCCCACTGAGCGACGTTAGAAGTAACACAAACAAAACAAAATGACAAGAGAGGCGGACACTTAAAAGAGCGTCAGCACCAGCCTCCGCAGCACCTGAAGCCTCCGAAACAGGCTGACCAGCAGGATCAACGTGGGCTTCCGGAGGAGGCGCCGCAACTTTCGGAGCCAAATGACCAGCGGAGGGGGGTGGACCTGAACCAGGAGCCTCCGCAGGATGCGGCGTAGGTTGGCGGGAGGAAACCTCCGCCCCTCCGCCAGTGCCAACGACAGCATGCACTGAAGCCTCAGAGTCATCAGAGCACGCGCCAAAGACGCTCGCAAAGGGGGGAACAGAAGTCGATGCCCGAGCAGCCCCGACGGACGCCTTTCCAGCAAGAGCAAGCACTGTCGTGGGCAAAGAAACCTGCCTCTCAGCCTCCGCCTCGATGTCACGGCCGCCGCCGGCCGACGAAGCAGCAGCAGACACAGAAAGGCTACCGGAGGCCGCCTCACCAGCAGACGTATCAACACGCTCCATAACCTCCGCGTTGCGAACTGACGAGCGCGTCCTCTTGCCGCGACCGGCGCCGACTCTGGAAGAAGCCCCACGACGCTTGCGACCCACAGGCTTGGGAGCGTCACCAGAACCCGCCTCCGCCGTAGCAGCAGCAGCTTCTTTCTCACGAATAGAAGCCACAAGTTTCTCGGACACGGGGTGGTCGCCATACTCAACACCCATCTCCTCAAAAACACGATTCAAGCGGGGCATGTTGCCAGCCTCCGCCCGACGAGCCAAATATTCTTTGTCTGAGATCTCTTCAAGAATCTCCTGAGCTTTTAGCTCAACCTCACGGACAAAATCTTTATCACTCTTACCCTCCGGCTTCACAACCCTGAAACGGGGAAAGGGAATACCTCCGGCTTCACCAAAGACAGGGAGTTGAACATTCTCCAAACGGAACGACAGCCTGTGCTTCCCCAGCGGCCAGCAGTCAGCAGCAACCATCTCCTCAACAAGATCGCGACCTCCGGAATACCGGCAGGCCAAAGCGAAGGCTCTGTTGCACGCAATCCTGGAGGCAGTAAACTTGGTAGGAGGCATGATGGAGTAGCGAGGCTCCAGTGGGGTCATCACGGAGGCAAACGGGTAACGAGTAAACTTCTTACCATCAGCCTCCTCACAAGTGTAGCCAGGGGTCTTGACGTAGAACCAGTTCAAAGTCCAATCCTTGTCCCACTTGTTCTTCTGTCAATAAGAAAGCTCAAGCCTTGGTTCAGCCTGCCTCCGCTTGGGAAAGAACGAGCAGCTACCATACTGACAGACAGCACCCACCAACTTCTTGTGCTGTTTTTGCAACTCATAAAATTGACAAAACCTGTCAATATCAGGGGACGCCCCGTAAGACTCACACGCCCACGCAAACTTGCTAAGAGCGGTGATTCTGTTGGGAGTAAGCTGGTGGATTTGAACATTGAACTCCTCCAAAACGTCCCGCAGAAAGGAGGACAGAACGATGCGGAGGCCACAGGTGAAGAAGTCGCGGAACACCACCGCGTATTCCTTAGCAGGAGGCGCAGGGACAATCTCCCGGTCGGGAAGCTTCGCCCGGCCCTTGTCGAACCAACCTTCGGTCTCCATGTGATCCAGCATCATTTGGTTTAAGACGCTACGACCGACCTCATAAGTAATCCTTTCATTCTTGGCCGCCATCTCCGGAGAAGGGCTCGGAGGTACTAGATCTTCGAGCGAAGCCTCCACGTCAGAAAGAGTGTCTTCAATGTCTTGAGCCTTCGCACTAGCAACCATACACTCCTCGAAGCAGCGAGCCCAACCACTATCCCTAATGCAGAGAAGGCGGGAGTAGGGATCCGAAAAGGAAGCCCTAAGCGGAGGTCGGGAGAGCTCGGAAGCCACAGCTGGTGAAGGAAGCAGGGCAAACAAGCGGAAGGTACGGCGGGAACAGCTCGCGGCCCCCTTATATAGGCCCCAGGGGGGCACCTCCGGGGGACGGAAGACAAACCGTCATATCAAGTCACGTCGCACGACGCGCGAATCAGAAAACGACACGTGGGCAGCGCGCGGAATTCCAAAGGGGGGGAAGGAGGACCTCCGCCACAGGAGCATAGAGCGGCAGAGAACGTTGGCCTACCTACACTAGCCCAAGTGCTCTAGGGGGAAATGTTGGGGGAGAATGTCTGCCCCCACCTCCGCTCCTAGGCGCAGGTCCCGCGCGGCGTTGAACTCCCTCCTCCTCCAATGTTCTTGTTTGTTTTGTCTGTTTCAGGGAAGAAGCTTCGCAGGGGAGCTCCGAACCTTCGCTATGGCCGGGGGAGGGAGCGAAGGTCCACGGGATGCCGCCATGGACGGTGGCAAGGCGTCAGCCCTGAGCGGAGGTCCGTGCCTCCGGTCGGCTCCAAGGCCCACGACGGCGGCCGGCCTGGGGACCCAGATGCGGCCCAGCCCACGACGAGGCGCGTGGAGATGACCGCGTTGCCCCTGCAGGAAGCGGAGAGCGAGAAGGCTGGGACAAGAGTACCCCTAGGGTTGGGGGGCAAAGATGTAAAGTGCAAAAGGGTGTTGTATGTGGATCACCTATAAAAGGGGGAGTCCAACACTGTTGTAAGGGTTGTTGAAAAATTAATGAGATCATTTATTTCTTCACCACGGTTTTCGAGGCCTCTGTCTTAACCTTGTTGTACACCAAAGGAGTCCGGCGAAGCCCGGGACTCGGCGGAGGTGCCCAGCCTGCGCGGGCGACCTTCGCTCACTCCTATCCGTTACTCCCACTGGTTGGTTAGACCTTGTAGCAACATAGTGATCAACATAAAAGTACAAGTGCTGGTTTGTGAGCAAAACTCATCATCAGTTAGGTCATGTGTACAGGAATATCGTGAGCTCTCAGATGCCGAGATCCAGATACGCAAGGACTTCAGATCAAATGCCCATGTGCATACTACTCCGTCCAAAAATATCGTACTGTTGAATAAAATTGGGCGTGTTAGAGGAATTGAGAATTTACCTAACCAAATCGCACGGCTCGCTCCATCCACTCAAGGTATATATCACGTGCCTGCCTGGGTGATAGAGATGTCAATACCAACAAACTCTTACAACTCGAGAAGAGCTACAGGAAGGAAGAAAAAGAAGCACATTATTGTGATATGCTCCCTCTGGTCCATTATATCTCGCACACACGCATATCAAAAAATGCAAACCATAAAAACTTTGAGTAAGGAAGTACACTATGCAATGATTATAAGTTTATAAGCATAAATAATATAATATAAAGCAAATGAATAGTCAAAATATAATATATCTAGAAGACCATGTCATTTTACCCTTCGCTAGATAAAATGGGCCGGAGGGAGTATAAGTTGAGTTCGCACATGCCACAGTTCACATTGACAACCTGCTGGAAGCATGTTACTGAAGTGCCGCACGGCTAATCACTACTGGAAACTTGAAATTCCCTCACGGTACACTACCGTCAGGGAAAATACATGAAAATGTACGTATGGTCATAAAAAATAAAAATATCGCTATAAAATTTCTTACGGTGCACTTACCGTCAAGGAAAATAAAAATACCGTCAGGGCTAGCTCGACAGGGTAATTCCAGTTTTGCCTGATGTTGGTCAGGGAATTTCAAGTTTCCAGTAGTGAATGTACTTCTCAGCCATCATAGGGAGTGAAGCAAGTCGATCACGCTCCATCCTTGATTTGGGCTTAGCCCGGTGCCAGTCTGGGTCATCTAACGTTCCCTGGCCCATTACATACAGAAGGATTGTCTGGAGTGTTGGAAACAATGTAAAAAAAATAAACTCGACCCATGGGGATAAGACAGCCCCTTAGCATTTTGCTTAAGAAGAAGACCTTCTCACGCAGGTCATCGAGAAAACCCCCGAACCCCTGCCACACCCATACATAGCGGCACCGCAGCTTCCGTTAGATTGGGCTGGCCTTAGATCTGTGCTTTGGCGTGGGGCAGACGAGAGATTTTTTCCCCTCCTCCGGTTAAATGTGGCATAAATGCCACAAAAAGTGAGGCCCTTGAGACTCGGAACTCTGACCACCCTGGAGAGGAGGTACTGAGCCGGAGTGGTGGGAACAATGTAATCTTTACATAAGATATTTGCCCGTGATGTTGTTGAATATGTAGGAATAGCTTTTGTATTATATTGTAAGAAAATTTTCAGTTTGTTCGTAAGTAGGCTTGGCAGGTACCAGGAATGCTCCTTCTTGGAGGAATGCCGCCTCCATGTCTCAAAGATAACTTGTTTGTGAGAAACAGCATACGTGCATAGACTTTCAGGGCAACCAAAAGACGACGATGGAGATCGATGAGCGACCCAAAACTTCAGAAGCAATGGTAGACGTGAAGCACCAGAAGCCCCCTGGTTGCTTCGGAGGACGAAGCATCCCGGCGCTACACCACATACCCCTGGAAGCTTCGGAGGCGCCGAGCTCGAAGCTCTCGAGAATGTTCCAACAAGAGAAAAATCAATGCACTGACTAAGACAGTTATTAGTGAGTTCATGTATATGCCAAGTAGTGAACAAGCACCCATGTTTTGCTAGATCCAATTTGGTAGAATGACTATCGAGGTTCTGCTCCAAGGCTAAAACTGTAGTGAAAAAGTAAATGAATAATTATTGACATGTTCTTCTTTATCTGAAGTTGAGTGGATGGTTACACTGCATACAGTACTAAGCATTTTCAGAGGCTTTGAGGATGATACAAGGGAAAAAATAAATGTGCTCACCAGTGAGGGTGCACCCGTGTTTTGTTAGATCCGATTTGGTAGATTTTTGGTAGGTTCTGATCTAAGGATAAAACAGAACTGACCAAAATAACTGAAAATATTGACTGAAATTGAGTGGATCGTTACATTGTATAAAAGTTGTACATCGCATAAGGGCAACAACCTCTGAAAATCTAATTTTAGAGATGGAAGCTTACAAAATGGTGTTAATAGTTGTTTTCAGAGACGGGCATGCTAAGGTGCCCATCTCTGAAAATCGATTTATGAAGATATATAAACATCCTAAGATGATAATCTCTGTTAATCGATGATTTTTAGAGGAACCCCCTCCGTTAATTAGAGAGGTTGTCTCCTAAAATCGTGTTTGTGGTAGTGACAGTGAAGTGTTGTATGTTTGGTGATATTGAAGTTATATGCTTGGTCTAGCTGAACTAATTACGCTTAATAACCATGCTGAACAAATTAAATTATAAAATAAGTGTAATAACCTTGTTGAACCAATCAAACTAAAAAATAATTAGTACATTCTTTCAGAGTTTTGTGATTATCAGATATGTATAATGGATAGCTTTAGTGAGGTTTGTCTGAAATGATACAAACTGTTCTTTCTATGAAAGAAAGTTTTACACAGATAAAACTGTGGGACTTTCTAATGGACATGCATATTTTAGCGATCACATTCTTACATTAGTGAAATGATTTATTATTAGCCCAACTTGACGACCTGATAGGACACCAGTTCTACTCGCTAGAATGCACGATCCCCATCGTGATATCTCTGCTGACACTACAGGAAAGATTGTCTTTGTCGAGTGTGGCACTTTCGTAAAGATTTGGCATTCGGCAAAGTTTTTAGCACTTTCGATAAAGATCTAGTTTCCTGTAGTTTGATAGAATTTATTTAACATTTACTGCCTAGCTAGCTATATTTCAATTGATGATCAATATTCCGTCTGTCCATGAAAGAAGTGATTTCTAGAGTTGTCCTAAATCAAAATTTTTAAACGTTGACCGGATTTCTAGAAAAAGCATTAGGATTTATGTTATCAAAATAGTATCATTAAATTTACCATAGAAATATCTTTTCATAATATGCTCATTTTATGTCTAGGTGTTGTTACTTTTTTATATAAAGTTAGTGGCACGGGTTCTAGGAATTACTTCTTTTAGGGACGATAGAAGGAAAAGCTCACTAGCTGTCATTCATTCATATGTGGTGGTAAATGCATGGAATCAGATTGTACCTTCTCGCCGACCGATTCGGTAAGCAGTGATTGGAGTAGGGTGCAGAAGTCGATATTGTAACCCTGGCGGCTGATCCAGTGTTCTTGCTATAGAAATGAAGTATAGGACTTGGAAGCATCAGGAACAACCCATCCGCTACAGCTCATATTCCCTTACACGCTTGGCGGATGGTTGGTCCCCCTGCTCGCCCTCGTACGTGGTCGTGCAGCCCAAAACTCTGAAGGTAGTAGCAGCTCTCCTCCCAGCAATCCGGTTTGCATGACACTCCTGTTTGGCTGCTCAAATCGTAACTAATTTAAGCTACTTCTTTACTCCAGTTTGCAATTCCAACCATTTGAAGACTTGTGTAGTTGTAGTCCCTATGTTATTGGATTGGAAATTGAAAGAATATTGCAGATTGTTCACAAAATCTATCACACGCCCTGGACATGAGAGAAAGAAAAAATGTCGATGGCTTCTGTACCTAAACTCTTGTATGTATTGAACATTATACAATCTCGTGAGGTTGTGAGTTATTTGTGACTCTGCTTTCTTAGCAAATCCATTTATCTGTTTATTTATTTTGCAAAAAATAGATTGTTTACAGTGAAGAGGCTTTTTTATGTTCCGCTGGAAATGCTAACATGATTTTAAGGATAACAGTTAATCAGTTACAGGATGCAATTATACATTCTCCCACCACTGGTCAGCTGCTAGCTCGTCCTCCAGCTGATTTGCTCGTGTGGAAGAACACGACGCCACGTGACAGCAACCTAGAGGGTGCGTGTGCCAATGACATCCAATGCAGCCAATGCAGCCAAGATGGATCATTTGGCCCATGTCCTATGTTACTCCACAGTGGAGGGAGGGCTCATGTCAAGGATGATGGCCGTAGCTGAACCGCCTCACAGTGAGCAGCTCTCTTTGGCTTTCCAACGCCAGTGTTACATACCTACTTCGTGGTGGGGAAAAAAAATGTCAGCATTCATGATGTACAGAAGTTTCTGTGCAACATGATTCTGATGCTGGCCATGTGTGTGTATCAGCTGGGTGTGGAACGATTAGGTGTTAGCAAAAATCATCGGATGGAGGCGTGGTTACAGATCAAATCACTGGGTGGAAGAGGATGAGCTGTTAGTGAAATAAATCAACGGATGCATGCATGATTGAACAATCATCCGACGGCAACTACGGAGCGCTGCACGGAGCTTCTTTGCACCACATACGCATAGGATGTATCTTGTTCAAGGTGCCCGCACCATCTTGCTTGTGATGACGCTTCAATAAGATCCTGCAAAACATGATGGTTGCCATGTCCACTATGCATGTTTAAATTGGCATACAGTTTGATCTGAAGCTTGAAGAGAGACAAAGAGGCTTGAACAAGAGCAAGAGCAACTTACCACTCCATTGCACCTTCACATAAGAGTTCCTAATGCCTCACATGCCTAGGCCATACACACTATAGAAAGGCCACAGAACTGTTTGTCCATCCATATGACCTACGTGCAAGATTTGTGCAGCACTAGCTAGCTTCATTCTCTCGGCCCTTCACACACCGTTTTATGGACCCAAGTCACAATGATGGATGTAAGTATGTACTACTTATATATGCTTGGCTATACAGCCAACATCGTACAACCATGGCTTTTGAGGTATAATTTGTTATATTCCAACAAAATATATGCACTATATATAACAAGCCCGTTTTCATTGCAAGGTTCTTTTTTTGAAAAAGGAAATGTTCATTGTCAAGTATAAACTATATATGACATTTGTACATATTGAAACACAGTAGATAATGAGCTAAACTGCATCAGCCATAGATTCGTAGCTGGCATTACTGTACTCGCACAAAACAAGCGGACCACGCCATGTGTACATGTAGATGTTTCTGCAGTTGACAGATGAAAACTTCGAAGTACCTGCCTAGTTTTGTGCATGCAGTTGAGTTGACAACCTTCCAGTCTCATCATAACAAGGGATATGAGATCAAGATTACATAACCAACTAGGGATGAGTTGCATGCTATTTGTTTTGCTACCTGATACCTTATACCTGAAATTAAAACAGAAGAACTATTCTTGACTACTGAAACCTTTTGAAAAATTTTTATCAAGATTTCAGATTATAGGAGAATCAATACACTAGTTAAGAAAAATTTTAACAGACATGCCTTGACACATCCCTAGTAAGCTGGATTGGACTTCAGATCGTCAAGGTAAAACTGGCATTGACAGTCTTTCTCCACATATATTTGTGAATTTCTTTATGTATTTCACATGCCACACAGTCCACATGTTGATAAGAATTTAGGGCCAGCTGGAGCCCCCAGCCTTATCGGAAGTCCAGTTAAAGGTGCCAAATAATTCAGTCCAATTGACATTATTGCACCTCCTCGTGAGTTGTTTCTCTGCCTCTAATGCACGTATAAAACAACCGGTTAATGAATTAGAAGCCAGTGTTTCTGGCTACCAAAAAATGAGATTTCTATGGAAATGGACAATACATGAGAGTAGGAAGCATCAGGATCACTAGCATTACTATTCTTCTACAGAAAAGTAGGATAGCAGTAAAAACTGACGGACATACTGATAGGGAGATATGGTGGGCACTCTATCTAATGACAACGCTAGGGAGATATGGTGGGTACTCTATCTAATGACAGCGATAAGACCGCCTCGCTTCATCTCTCAGAATTTCCAAGAAATTGATGGAGACGTGAAGCTATCTATGCATTGTGTTGCAATGTTCTGTCATCACGCTTTGCCGCCAGTGAGCGAATGCTACCAGAGACAGCCATCTGGCAGCAGACTCGCAGTAAAGATGGAGTCACAGAGATGTTCAATGCTCATTGAGAGAAATCAACACTACGTGTCTTAAGAGGAATTCAGGCTTATGTAATTATTGTAAATGAAATGGCCCCTTTCACTCTATTGCTTATTCTGAATGCTTGTACCCAGAAAATTAGATTCCATCAAGGTGCATGTGTCACCGAGATATAGTCAAAAGGAACATATGGACAACTTCCTGTAGCATATGCTTTTGAGGTATAAATTTTTTGTTATATTCCAACAAAATATATGCATTTTTTTATTAAACAAAAATATATGCATGATAACAAGCCCATCATGATCCTTATCGGCGGTGTACAAGATATTCATTGTCAAGTTCTTTTTTTTTTTTTTTTTTGGAGCAGTGCCAGTGTACAGGATGAAGCACAGTAGCTCAACTGCATAAGCCATAGAGTCGTAGCTGTATCACTGTACTTGCACAAAGCAAGTGAACCACGCCATGTGTTCATGTAGTAAATTAACATATTGTGCCAGATTTCAGATTCAGATGTGTTCCTGCAGTTGAGAAGTGAAAACTTCAAAGTTCTGGCCTAGCTTTGTGCAGGTGCAGGCAATTGAGTTGATAACCTTCCCGTATATGCCAAACAAGGGATGTGTGATCAAGATTACATATCCAACTAGGTATGAGATGCATGCTATGTGTTCTGCTACCTGATACCTGAAACTAAAGCAGAACTATTCTTGACGACTCAAATCGTTTGAAAACTTTTGGTCGTCATTTCAGATTATAGGGGAATCAATACACTAGTTATGAAAAGTTTAACAAACTCTGCAGGGGCCAAGGCCCCTCCAGTTTCCCTCAAAAGAAAAAAAGTTTAACAAACATGCCTTGACACATCCTTAATAAGCTGGATTGGACTTCAGATCGTCAAACTAAAACTAGCATTGACAGCCTTTCTCCACTATATTTGTGAATTTTCACTGAGTATTTCACATGCCATGTCATAGACTCCACATGCTGATAAGAACTCGGGTTCATAAAACACACTTATACTTTGCAGGACCTATTGTAATTAATAAGAGCAAGGATGTAATTGTTTTCTATTGCCATAACTTAATCGGTTGTTTTATTTGTAAACAGAGGACATGAAAACATGCCCACGTGCTCAACTTTAAACTGGAATTTCAAACCAGATCAGAGGGGCCTCACATGGAGAGGCCCAACCAAAGGCGCCCAATTAACTGAGTCCAGTACTTAAACAATAATGGAACCAAATATTATATAGGATGCATGTTATAAATTGTGCCATCTTTTATGAGAGTGTGAACCCTTGCTTCACTAGTCTAAAATAGACAAACTTTTCTTCTTGTATGAGAAGATGATATTTTTGTGGAGACCCCTTCACTCTGTTTCTATAGTAAGGCTTGAGAGGTGCCAGGAATGCTCTTGTTACAGACCAGTTTCAGTACTGATGAATAGTGGCCCATTTCCTGAATCATGATGCCAAGGTTAGGAGCCTGTGTGGGGCTTTATGGACGAGAATGCTCCAAATAAGCAAAAACCAATGTCACTGACAACTGGACAGTTTCCTGCTCTAATGCTGGGTAGTCAGCGATGCAGTCGATGCACGACAAGCACGTGGACACAACGTGCACCTCTGCGTGCTTTAGTTCTTTTGCTATCAAGGGTGAGCGGAGCTCGATGGTCTGTGCCACATAGTTCCCTTGCTGGAGGTTGTAAGCTCACGGTTATCTTCAGTTCAAGGTTGAGGTTCCTTTGTTCCCGGATGGAGCTGGGCAGTTTTCTGGGTTAAACTGTTGGGCTGTAATGACTCGTGGCGATTTGATGTTTAGTTAAAATGCTGGGCATGACTGGCCTATTTGCTCCGCTCGCGTCGCCCACCCGCACGGGCGACTTGGGCGGAAACCCTAGCCGCCGCCGCCCAAACCCCACCTCCTCCCCTCCCCTCCCCGCCGCCGCCGCCAGGAGCTGCTGGGAAGCCCGCGGCTCCCTAGGGCGGCGACGGCGAGGCTGTTTTTCGCCTTGGAGCGGGTCGCGAGCTCTTCGTGCGGGGAACTTGCTCGCCGCCCTGGATCCCCTCTTCCCCTCTCTCCGGCGGGGCGGGCCGGGCGGATCGATCTTCCTCGCATCCGGATCCACCTCTTCCTCCACCGGACCCGCCTCCTCTTCCCCGTCTCCGGCTTGGTGGAGCGTTCCACCCGCTCTCCCCCTCTCCCCCCCTTTTTTTTGGCTGGCCGCGAGCTTGACGACCGGCGCGTAGGGCTGGATCCATGTCCTCCGGGACCGGATCTGGCCTTCCGGGGGCCAGCGGCTGCGGCCGCTGGCGTGGCAATGGGCACTAGCCCGGCCTCGGCGCTGCGGGCCGGCGGTCGCGCGCTGCGTCGGGGGGCCTGGGCACACCTGTGGCGTGCGGCCAGTCCTGGTGGACGCGCATCGCAGGGCGGCGGGACAGCGATAAGTTGTTGAGGCCCCGGGCGCCAGCAAGCTCGAGCACGGCGGCAGCGTTGAACTGGCTGGCTGGCTGGCCGACGGCGGGCTACCTTCTGGCTGCCCGGTCGGGCGGGCTGGCTGGCTGGTTGCTGGCCCCAGGCCGGCCGCCGGCCGGCGCGGGTTGGCTGGCTGGCCAGCGGCGAAGCTGCCTTCAAAAGGCTCGCTGGCCGGACAGGCTGGCTGGCTGTTCGGTTACCCGACGCCCAGGATCCACGCCACGTCCCTGGCGGTGGGATGGTTGAGGCTAGGGCGAAAGCCCGGACGGCGACGTCTGCGGACGCCGCTCCCTCCTTGGAGGCGTCCTCTGCGATCCTCTTCCACCGCCTTGCTAGTGCGGATGCTTGCCGGTGTGTGCCTCCCACTGTCGCGGGCGAGTCCGGGAACGGCTCCGCGCGGTGTCCCCCCTCCAACGGTGCGCGTCTCCCACCGTCTTGGGCCCGGGCCTGTCGTCCTCGTGTGGCGACGCCCGGCATCTTCCCCCCCTGCGTGGCGCACCGCAACTTGCCGGGTTCGCGTCACGCCCCTCTCTTTTGCCGTCCTCGTGTGGCGGCTGGTGCAGCTCCATCCAGCCACGATGCACCGCGAACCGTCGCGTCGCGCTCCGAAAGAGCCGCAGGTTGGTTAAGGCTAGGGTGAAAGCCCGGACGGCGGCGTCTGCCGGGACGCCGCTCCCTCCTTGAGGCGTCCTCTTTGATCCTCTTCCCCCCCTTACTGGGGCGGACGATTGCCGGTGCGCGCCTCCCCCTTCGCTGGCGAAGTCCTCGAATGGCTCCGCGTGGTGCGGCGGCGACCGGCACCCCCCTGTGTCCAGCATGGATGCTTGTCGTGCGCGCCTCCCACCGTCGCGGGGCGAAGTCCGGGTAACGGCTCCGCGTGGTGTGGAGGCGGCAGGCGCCCCTCCCTCCCCGGTGCGCGCCTCCCACCGTCGTGGGCGAGTCGGAACGGCTCCGCGCGGTGTGGCGGCGGCCGACACCCCCTCCCCCGATCTGGCGTGGGCGCCGTTGGCCCCCTCCCATCAACGCTGGCGAGTCCGAGAAGCGGCTCCGCGTGGTGTGGCGGCGGCCGCCACCTCCCTTCCCCCCACCCCTTTCCGTCCAGGCGCGGACGTTTTGCCGGTGCGCGCCTCCCATCGTTGCGGGCGAGTCCGGGAGCGGCTCAGCGGGGTGTGGCGGCGACCGGCTTCACCTACCTCCCTCCGTCCAGGCATGGAGGATCGCTTGTGTATTTATGGTTCTGCCTCTCGCCCTAGTGCTAGGGTATCTTGATGTTGATGTTGTTCCTTCCTATACCTTTGTAAAACATATAACGAGCCGTTTTGAGCTTTATAATACATATTCAGGTGGGGAGTAATCCCCCCCTGTGACATTTCAAAAAAAAAATGCTGGGCATGAGCCCTTGAACTCTCCAAAAACAGCTTGCCCCTTTGTTTTGTTAGACGCTGTTTAGTAGAATGACTATCTACCTTAGAGTCTGCCTAAACTCAACTAAACCAAGTAACTGAAAATTTACGGAAATGCTCTTCGTCCGAATTTGAGTGGACAGTTATTGTATTTCATACTGATATTAGTGAAATGATTAGTCCAACTTGATAACCTCATAATTAAGGCATCATTTCTGCTTGCATGATCTCCAACAACGTCTGCCATCCAAATTTATTTACTCCCTCTTTTTTAAATTATAAAACGTTTGACTTTTTCAATCTAGTTTGATCACTCATTTATTCCAAAATTTTGTACAAAAATAGAGAAAATTAAGTTGAAAACTTTTATTAATAAAGCAGTCTGATAAAGAAATGATATTTTATAAAAAATTTTGAATAAGACGAGTGGTCAAACTTGGTGCCAAAAAAATCAAACGTCTTATAAATTAGGATGAAGGAAGTATTAATACTGCAGGCTTTATTTCAATGGATGGTTACTGGCCCGTTCGTATGCAGTGGTACGTGCAAGGGATCATATTTCTATACTTCCTCGTGAACTGTTCCAGTCTCTCTAACCTGTGTACTCCCTCCATACTCAAATTAATAGACATTTTGGGCTCTTGGTCAGTTTTCTCAAAGCTTGACGTTGTACAGCGGCTGCATGAACTTTGGACTCGATTGCCCCTGGTAGACCATGCCGTCTGTTCCGCTCCCAGGCGTACTGAACGCGCATGCCCTCCTTGTTTCTCCCCCGCACTGAACGCACCAGCGCAGAGTGCCATCGTTCCTCCCCCGCATTGAATGCACCAGCCATGCAAAAACATCAAAACCACACAAAAATACGACCCATGGGAATCGAACAGGCAACCTCCAGCCTCGGGACGAGGCGACGTTGCCAACCAAGCTACACTTAATTGCTGTACAGATGGCACCCGAAGAACTATTTATTAAGGGCAAATAAGGAAAACTACCCCCTAATTAATGACTCCTTGGTAAGCACAATTATGTCCTAAACGTCAACTAATCTGAGTATGGAGGGAGTATAAAACAGCAGGGGGATGGGAGCAGACTACAGTGTTGATGACTCTATCTGATCCATCAATGCTGCTACAGAAATTATGCATAGGAGTAGGAAGCACCAGGAGCACCTGCATTACCAAGGTTTCCAATTGCACGAATTAGAAAATGGCCTTCGGATGTGCTGGCACCGAAACCTCTAGATGTGCTTGAGCTTGAAGAAGGAACTTGTAGCACATGTCTAGCATAGTAGCATCCGTTGCATGCATGGCGTGGGTTGGGGATATGTTCAAACAGAGGAGACAATAACCGTATGTTTGGTTTGTGTGATGTGGTTGGACAGAACTATTCCATCATATTTTGCCTATGTTTGATGCAAGTACGGGAGATTCAGACTCGGATCATTCCTCAAAAAAAGCCGAACTGCTCGTCCCTCTCGCACGATGTTTCTTGCCATTTGCCTGTTTCTCGTCTGGCTATCCCTCACTCCCTGATGCGGCGCAGCGTGTGAGGGGCGGCGACCCAAGCAGCAACCACACCCTCGCTAGAGGGACGGTGGCGGCCTAAGCAGCAGTGGCACCCAAGCTCGCGCGAGGTGCGGTGACCCAAGCAACAGCAGCACCTGCACTCAGATTGAGGTCATAGGGAAACATAAGTAGCTGGAATTCTATAAAACTCAGCTCGAGGAAGGCATATAAACACCTCTAAGGTACTCAGGAAGCATCTCCCCTCTTCTCCTGGTTAGGACTTAGGAACGTATGGCAACTTAGGGAATAACTATTTTTTCTTTTGGCTCTTACTTAAGGACCGACTGAATACTTGGAACCCCTTAAGAAGGAAAAACAAGACTTTGCATGATTACAGCTGTGCAATATGTAACTCGGGAATTGACGAAACCTCTATAGTCTATGCATCTTTTCTTCAAATGTCCTTTCAGTATGGATTGCTGGACCTATCTCGGTATTCACTAGAACCTGACTCTGCCACATCTTGATATGTTTATTGAAGCCAGAACTGTCCTGGGAAACCCAATTTTCAGAGAAATCTTCGACATCACAGCATGTTGGATCATTTGTAACTTTAGAAATGGATCGATCTTTGATAATAAGCAGTGGAAGATCATTGTTGGAAGGTTCTGTTTAAAGAGGAAACTGGCCTAAACCAATGTAACTGATAGCAGGACAGTTTCCTGCTCTAATGCTGGGTAGTTAGGGATGCAGTTGATGCACGACAAGTACGTGGACACAGCATGTACCTCTATGTGCTTTAGCTCTACTGTAATTGTGAAGGGCAAGTGGTGCTCGGTGGTCTGTTCTTCCACTGCTGGAGGTCGTAAGTTCACAATAGCCATTGCTGGGTAGTCAGGCGGTTCTCTGGGTTGAATCTTTGCGCTGTAATGACTCATGGCCATTTGATATTTAGTTCAAAGCCTGGAGTATGAGCCCTTGAACTCCAGGAAAACAGCACGCACCTCTGTTTTGTTAGACCCTGTTTACTAGAATGGCTATTTACAGAAATGCTCTTCGTCCCATTTTGAGTATAGTGTACTCCATACTGATATTAGTGAAATGGTTAGGCCAATTTGACAACCTCATAATTAAGGCATCATTTCTTCTTGCATCATCTCCAGCGACATCTGCTGTCGGAATTTATTTAACATTTACTGCTGGCTTTATTTCAATGGATGGTTACTGTGGCCTGTTCATATGCAGTGGTAAGTGCAAGTGATCAGAATTCTGTACTTCCATGTGAACTATTTGAGACTCTCTAACCTGTGTATAAAATAGCAGGGGGGGATGCGAGCAGATGACGATGTTGCTAACTATACATGATCACTTGTAGGAGTGGGAACTGGGAAGCATCAGGAGCACCTGCATTACCAACACTTCCATTGCAAGTAAGCAGTGGTGGACCCACAAAAGCTTCGACAGACACGAAACATTCAAAAGCCCCTAACAGCTTCAGAAACAGCTCAGAAAATTAAGCATCTCGCCGCTTCACCTGAGACCCCCCGAAGGAGGGATCGAAGGCCCTGAGTTCAAAGCTCTTGAGAATGGTCCAACAAGAGAAAAATCAAGGCGCTGACCAAGACAGTTAGTGAGCTCCTATGCCGAGTAGTGAGCGTTAGAATGACTATCTACGTTCGGGTCTAAGGCTAAAACTGAGCTGACCAAAGTAATTGAAAAATTAGTGACATGCTCTGCTTTGTCTAAGGTTGAGTGGATGGTTACACTCAACTTTACGAAGTATTTTCAGAGGTGTTAAGGATGAGATGCTACAACAAGGGAAAAATAGATGTGCTGACCATGATAATTGTGAGCTCATATGCACCTGCATTTTGCTAGAACCAATTTGGTAAAATGACTATCTAGGTTCTGGTCTAAGGGTAAAACCGAACTGAACAAAAAGTAACTCAGAACTTTGACTGAATTTGAGTGGATCGTTGCACTGCATACAAAATAATAGATCGTACCAAGAGCAACAATTAAAGTTTGTCTTCATCCAAGTTCATGTAAACAATTTATGAATTATTTTTTGTTGTAACTGTTTATAGAGATGGACATCCTAAGATGGCCCCTAAAAATCTACTTTTGGAGACGGAAACGTACAATGGCATAAATAGTGATTTTGGGATATACGACCATCTTGAGGTGTCCATCTCTGAAAATTGATTTATATAGGGAGACAGACATCCTAAGATGACCATCTCTCTATTAATTGATGATTTTACCTTCCTCTAATAAATAATTTTCGGAGGCAGGCATTTTCCTATACACCACTCAACCATTCAAGGAGGTGGCCGCTAGATGTGCCCGCCTCTGATAATTGGAGGTTGTGGTAGCAATAGTGAAGTTGTATGTGCATAGTCGTCTAGCTGAACTAATTTAATAACCATGTTTAACCAATTGTAAAATAAGTGTAATAACCATGTTGAACCAATCAAACTAAAAAATTATTAGCACATTCTTACACAGTTTCATGATTGTCAGATATGTATAGAAAGCTAGCTTCATAGATTTCGTTGGGTTTGTTTGAAGCAATACAAACTGTTATTTCCCTGAAAGAATCCACAAAGATAAAAACTGTGAGACTATCTAATGAACATGCAAGTTTAGCGATCACATTATGATTTTTTGAAATGATTTACTAACCCAACTTGACGACCTGATAAGATTATAGATTATAGATTTAGTTCTGCTTGCATGAATTCATGATCCCTAGCGACATCTGCTGACAAAATTTATTTAGCATTTACAATAGCAACTGATCAGTGTAGCTCACCAGCTCTGATTCATTCATATGTGGTGGTAAGTTCATTGAATCAGATTGTACCACCTCGCGAACCTTTTCAGTATCTCTAACCTGAGTACAAAACAGCAGTGATCGGAGTTGGGTGCAGCAGCCCAGGTTGTAACCCTGATTGATCCAGTGTTCTTGCAATAGGAATGAAGCATGTGATTAGGAAGCATCATCAGGAGCAACCCATGCCCGATTCATCTGCAATTAAGGGCTTGGCAGACAGTTGCTCCCCCTGCTCACCCTCGTACGTGTGGTCGTGCAGGCCCAAACTTTGCAGGCGCCGCAGCTCTCCTTCCAACAATCTGGTTTGCAAGACGCTCCTGTTTGGCTGCTCTAGTTTAACTAATTTAAGGTACTTCTTTACTCTAGTGTGCAATTCCAACCATTTGAAGGCTTTAGTTGAAGTGCCAACGTAATTGGATTGGAAATTGAAGGAATATTGCAGATTGTGGACAACTTCCATTGCGCCCTGGACATGAGAGAAAAAAAATATGCCGATGGCTTCTGTACCTAAACTCTTGTATCAATTGAACATTATCCAATCTCGTGAGGTTGTGAGTTTGTGACTCCGCTTTCTTGACAAATCCATTTATTTATTTATTTTGCAAAAAAGAGATAGTTTATGTTCTGCTGGTAAAGCTAAATGATTAAGGACAACAGTTACAGGGTGCAGTCATACATTCTCCCATCACTGGTCAGCAGCTAGCTCGTCTTCCAGCTTGATTTGCTAGTGTGGAAGATGATGACGCCATGATGGGGCAACCTAGGGGGAGCGTGTGGCGTTGACATCCAATGCAACGACGCTGGATCATTTGGCCCATGCCCTTTGTTACTCCATAATGGAGGGAGGGCTTATGTCAAGGATGATGACAGTAGCCAAACCGCTTCACAGCGAGCAGCCCTCCTTGGCTATCCCACGCCAGTGTTAAATACCTAGTTCCAGCTGGGGGAAAAGCATTCATGAAGTTCCCGCGCAATACGACTCAGACGCCGACCATGTGTGTATTAGCTGGGTGTGGAAGGATTAGTTGCTAGCGAAATCATCGGATGGAGGCGTGGTTACAGAAATCACTGTGTGGAAGGATGAGCTATTAGTGAGACAACGGATGCATGCAGCATAGAAAAATCATCTGACGGCAACCAAACCCTTCTGCACGGATCTTCTTTACGCAGAGAATTTTTGTGCTTCGAGGTTCGTGCACCATCCTGCTTTTGAAGCAGCTTCAACAAGCTCCTGCATGTTTAAATTGGCATACAGTTTGATCTGAAGCTTTGAAGAGACAATAGGCTTGAACAAGAGCTAGAGCAACTTACGACTCCATTGCATCTTCACATAAAGTTCCTAATGCCTCACATGCCTAGGCAATCTGCACTATAGAAAGGCTATGGAACTGTTTGTCCATCCATATGACCCACGTGACTTCCAGTTCCAGCACTAGCTAGTTTCATTCTCTCCGCCCATCACGCACGGTTTTATGGACCCATGTCACAACGATTGATACAAGTATGTAGTACTCCTGCTTGGCTATATAGAGAACAACATACAGTCCAACTAAGTTATGAACCTACAACTGCATTCCGTCTACATGTAAGCCTTCTATTTCGTCTATTTAATTCCCATCCTTAACGTACGAAGGATTCACATGCTCTAAATCCATGAGCCATTTTCACCAAGAGTGCAACGCAAGTATCATCGGTACGTCCTGGTGTGGGTACCGTGCTCCTTGGATTTTACCTTCCCTGGAGGCCACACAAACGTTTTGCTTACCTCAGCTCACAATCATTTTGGACGTGTGTATCTCTGTTTTGTTAAATACAATTTAATAACCATGTCTTAAGACATCTTTAGTACGTAAGATGGAGTGGACCTAAGATAATCGAAGTAAATTGCATTCAATAGTTAGTTTCTCCATGCCTGTTTCTAAATTTTTACTGTGTATTTCACATATTTCAAACTCCACGAGCTGGTAATAAGTAGCTCAGGATCATAGAACCTACTTAAATTTTGTAGGACACCTTGTAATAAGAGCAAGGACGTAGTAGTTACTGCCACCAACTGTTCGGTTCATTTGAAAACGGAGAAAATGAAAACAAGGTGATGCTTATATATGGTCGTCTCAACTTCCAACTACGCTGGGCTGCAAGAAAAAATATAAAACCTGTTTGTCCTATCCAAGAGGATTCAAGGCCAGCTAGAGCGCCCAGCCTCATGGAAGTGTCCAGCTAGACCACTGTTCGTGAGTTGTTTCTCTGTCTCTAACCTGCTGCGAATAAAACTGCATTACTACTCTTTGGTATGTGGCGGACATACCGATAGGCAAAGATCGACATGGTGGGTGCTCTATCTGCTGACAGCGATAAGACTGCCTCACTTCATCAGAATTTCCAAGACTCAGAGGCTCTGCTGGCACGAAATTGATGCAGACGGGAAGCTGTCATCACGCTTTGGTATGTTAGCAGCCAATGAGCCAATGCTGCCAGACAGGCATGCGGCAGCAGACTTGCACCGGAGATGGAGTCACAGAGATGTTCAATTCCAGGTAAAGGTGCATGCATAAATCACCACATAGGAGATCGATGATCATTATTGTGACCTCGAAATAAATTCTATGTGTCATAAGTGGAATGCAAGCGTAAGTAACTTCTGTAAATGAAATGGTCCCTTTCACCCTTCCTTTTTCTCAATGTGTGTAACTAGAAAATTAGATTCCATCATGACGCATGTCTCGCTGAGATAAAATCAAATGGAACATATGGAGAATGTACTATATCATATGCTTTGAGGATAAAAATTTGCTATATTCAAAAAAAATATATGCATTTTTGGATACAACAAAATATATCCATGATTACCAATAACCCGGCATGATCCTTATTGGCAGCGTACATGATGTTCATTGTCATTTTTTTGAGAAAAGAATAGTTCATTGTCAAGTATAAACTATATGTGAAATTATCCATGGTGTGCATGATGAAGCACAGTAGGTAACGAGCTCAACTGCATAGCTGCATTACTGTACTCGCACAAAGCAAGTGAACCACACAATGTGTACTTGTAGTAAACATATTCTGTCAGATTTCAGATCCAGATGTTTCTGCAGTTGACAAGTGAAAATTTTGAAGTCCTTGCGTAGTTTTGTGCACGCAATATAATTGAGTCACTAGTACACAAAAGCTCTGTACAGGCGGTTGGCTAGCCATTTCTACTGGCGTTTTTTCCAACCGCCAGTGGGAGTGGCCAGTGAAAATAGCCGATTTCCATGGGCGGTTGGTTGAAAACCGCCAGTAGAAATCAATTTCTACAAGCGGTTCGCTGCCCCGAAAACGCAAAAATAATGGCAAAAATTATTTTAGAAATGGCAAAAAATATTTTTGAAAAGGGGGAGGCACCCGCCCGCCCGTCTCCGTCGCATTTTTTCGCGTAAAATCGCGCGCTACGCAGCCGTACGGGTTCGAACCCGCGACCTCGGTGTCGCGCGTATCCCCTCTACCACTCCACCCACAGGTCATAAGTTCACAATAGTAGTATTTGCTGGGTATTCAAGCGGTTTTGGGGGTTAAACCTTTGAGCTGTAATGACTGTGGCCTTTTGATGTTTAGTTAAAAGACTGGGGCATGAGGAACTCCAAAAACAGCGTGCACCTCTGTTTTGTTAGACCCTGTTTAGTAGAATGGCTATCTACCTTCGGGTCTAAGCCTGAATTCAACTAGACAAAGTAAGTGAAAATTTATGGAAATGCCCTTTGAATTCGAGTGGATAGTTATTGTACTCCATACTGATATTAGTGAAATAATTTGTCCAATTTGATAACCTCATAATTAAGGCATCATTTATGCTTGCATCATCTCCATTGACATCTGCTATCAGAATTTAATTAACATTTACTGCCGGCTTTATTTCGATGGATGGTCACTGGCCTGTTCATATGCGGAGGCAAGTGCAAGTGATCAGATTTCTGTACTTCCCCGTGACTGTTTCAGTCTCTCTAACCTTTGTATAAAACAGCAGGGGGTCAGAGCAGACGACATTGTTGCCAACTCTATCTGATCCATCGATGCTGCTACAGTAATTTTGTATAGGAGTAGGAAGCATCAGGAGCACATCCATTACCAAAATCTCCAGTCCAGGTAAGGAGTGGTGGACCCACAGCAATACGACAACCTAGGTGCCGTATGGCAGCCATCCTACCTATAGCATTTCACATGATATTGGCCACTCCTGATCCGAAGACTACAGATGTGCTGGTGCGGTGGTGCCGAAGCCTCCTTCGTTCATATGTCCTAGAGCTTGGGCAAGTAACCTATACTGCAGTCCACAGCACTAGCATAGTAGTGTCCCTTGCATGGTGGGAATTGCAGATTTGTTCAATCAGAGGAGCCAATACAGAAGTGTTTGGTCTATGAGATGCAGTAGGATGGAACTATTCCATCCTATTTTGGCTATGTTTGGTTCAAGAAACTGAGAATGGATACATCCCTGTCTCATAAGATTTAGACTCACCTCATTCCTCCAAAAAGGCGTACATGCTCATCCGTTTCACACGATGTTTCTCAGCATTTGTCTATCTCTCGTCTGGCTCTCTCTATCCCTGACGTGGCAGCAGTGTGTCATGATCGTGTGAGGGGCGGCGACCCATGCAGCAAGCATGCACTCGCCCAATAAGGGGCTGTGGTGGCCCAAGCAAGAGCGGTACCCAAGCTCGCATGAAGTGCGGCAACCCAAGCAACACCGCGCCCGCCCAAGCTCGCACTAGAGGCTGTACTATGTGCAAGCGCTGACCACCGCCACTGGTACACAAACCATTTCTCTTGACACTGGCGTTTTATTTCTACTGGCGGTTTCTCTTTAGAACAGCCTGTAGAAATCGGCCCTATTTCTACAGGAGGTTCTCTTAAGGAACCGCCAGTAGAAATAATTTGAAATTAATTTTTTTGAGTTTTTCAAACTTCCTCGGATGGATAAACTCCCAAAATAAAAGTTGTAGATCTCAAAAAGTTATGAAACTTTGTAGTTGACAACGTTTTCATTTGAAATTATCTCTTTATGGAAAACTACGAATGAAATTTTTAAATTTGAAATCCAAATTTTGCAAATGACCTCGGATGGAGAAACACTCTAAATAAAAGTTGTAGATCTCGAAAAGTTATGAAACTTTGTAGTTCACCACTTTTTCATTTGAATTCGTTTAGACCCTCAAATATTCAAATTTTCGATGGGTTTGTATAATATGTGGGGAACAAAAATGATATCTAGACACAAGTGACGTGTGGGTGGAGTGGTAGAGGGCGATACGCGCGAAGCCGAGGTCACGGGTTCGAACCCCCACGGCCGCGTGGCGATTTTTTTACGAAAAAATTGCGCGACTTGTGACTTCGGGCAACGATTTCTGGGGGTGCCTCCCCGGTTCGAAAAATATTTTTGCCTTCTTAAAAATATTTTTTTTTGCAATTTTTTCGCGTTTTTCGGGCAACGATTTCTACAGGCGGTTCCTTAAGAGAACCGCCTGTAGAATCGATTTCTACCGGCGGTTCTCAAGCAACCGCCCGGTAGAAATGGCCGATTTCTATTGGCCTCCCGCATCGGGCGGTTCAAAAACGCCCGAGAAATGCGTTGGAACTGCCAGCATCGGCCGGACACAAGGATGAGGGAGCTTGCTTCCACAAGGAAGAGGAGACAGAGAATGAAGTGAAAGATGTATGACATGTGGGCCCATGTTTAACGGAGGTAAAAAAGTCTATTAGCTGATTCATTCCATCACTCCAACCAAACAAGAAAAACAGAATCATGTTTCATTAAATTATTGCTGCTGAACTTGAACACAGTTGCACTTGCACCGGAGATGGTCTGGTCAAGGCAAATGTGCTTGCTACACAAGCACTTTCAGTTTGCTAGATTTTAATATGGGTATTGGTGAAGAAATTTCACCCAACTTAATAAGGCACCAGTTCTGCTTGCATTATATGTCCAGAAATATCTGATATCAGAATTGATTTGACATCTACTCCCCGGCTATACATCCAGATGGTTTACTTCATATGCAGTGGGTATCTCCCCAACACTCCCCCACCACCACACCCCCACCCCCCCACCCCACAATGGAGGAGAAGCCAGTAATTCTGGCTGCCAAAATGACCTTGCTGTGGAAGCTGACTACATAGGAGTAGGAAGCATCAGGAGCACCTGCCGTACTACTCTTATACAGAAAAGTAGCATAGCACTATGCAGCTGTGGACACACCAAGAGGGCAACATATAGTGGCCACTGTATCTCCTGACGAGGTTAAGAACACCTAGCAACACATCTCAATCTGGGAAGTCCAAAAACCAGAGTCTCCTGTGGCACGAAATCAGGGGCTGATGAAGACATGAAGCTCAATGCGTTGCGTTGTGGTGTGTCATCATCATGTACTCCTTGGGAAGCCAACGAGTAAATGTTGCCGGACAGGGATGTGGCTGCAGTCTCGCACTGGAGGTGGAATAATCACAGAGATGTTCAATGCCAAGCAAAGGTGCATGAACTAATTACTACAGAGGAACCAAATGCACATTTTTTGAAACAGAACTGGCAGGAGAGCTGCCTATTGTATTAAAAGGAAGGGGGGCTAGAAAGGCATCATAGAAGCCTATACACATTTGTACAATCTGGTGAAAGCTCCACACTCCTCATCTCAGGAGGGCTTACGTGAAGTGCGCCAAATTAAGTTAGAAACATGTTTTGCTCATGCCATTGCCCACAGGCCTGCTTCATCCTTGATTTTTTTGGAGGAGTTGCGTTGGCGCCAATTTCTTGTGCTCGAAGATTCTTGCATTTCTTTCATTCCACAACTCCCAACAGACAAGAATGATGATGGTGCGAAGACCACGTCTCGCCATCGTAGGTTTGTGATTTATATTGTCCTACCAAGATTGTACTGAGTCTCCTTCCCAATGCGCTTAGTGTAGCGACTGTCTTGGAAAACATGGACACAAGATTCCTGATTGTGCCTGCACAGGTGGCACAATCCATTGTTCAGCCATCCCCGCGCTTGTAGCCTATCAGCTGTCCAAATTGTATTTTGGATGTACCCATGCAAAGAATTTGCATTTTGGCGTCGCCCAGACCTTCCAGATGAGGTGCTTGAACTTCGTCCGCGTCGCTCCAAAAAACTGTGCATCGAAAACTGTGCATCGTAGGCTGACCCGTTGTGAATTTTCCATCCATCTCAAATTTCGAGTCAATGTTGTCCTCCCTGCAGTCTGAGTGTAGCTGGATGTGGCTCAGGTCTATGTCTCTAATCCATGCTCTGTTGCGCATACCTTCATTGAGTGACTTGTATTTGTTTTTTTTTGCAATATTTGAAAGATATTCGATGCTAGATCTTGGGGCCTTTGACCTTGTAGCCAGGCTCTACACAAGAAAGATGTTTTCCTGCCATCGCCAATTGTGATCGAAGTTGCTGCAGCGAACAGGAGCCTATCAATCGTGTCATATGGCATGTTTGTGTTGTTCGTTATCTTTATTCTTCTTCCCATTCTTTCCATAGACAACTGAGGCCTAGATCTTTTGCAAAATTTCCAAGATGAAGAATGCCAAAACCCCCAAAATCAGTTGGTCATGGCCAATCCACTTTGCACTTTCCCCTAGTTAGTTTCTCATATCCCACCTAGAGGAAGCTCTTCCTAAGGTTTTCAATTTGCTTGAGGGTGCCTTTAGGAGCTCTTAGTGATGTGAGGCAATACACAGCTTGTGAAGTGAGGAACGCTTTGAATAGAGTGCACCTTCCTGCATGGTTAATATTCTTGCCATTCCAAACAGTGAGCTTGCTAATAGCTGTGTCAACCAGAGGCTGGAAATCAATTCTGTGCAATTTGGTGCTTGTTAGGGGTAGCCCCAAATATTTAGTTGGGAAATGCGCTCGTCTTGTAGGGAAATCACGCAGGACCTCATCAAGGTCTAGACCTTGGCATCTTATGGGGATAACAGATGACTTCTGAATATTTGTTTTGAGTTCCGACACTTCGCCGAACTTGGCGAGAATATTTGCGAGTACAGTGACATCCTCCTTATATGGATTAACGAAGATGGCTGTGTCATCCACATATGGATGTTTGCATATGATAGCTTGTTTTCCCCTGAATTTTGTCAGAATTCCTTCCATCGCAAGGTCAAGAATTTTTTGTAGCTGGTTGATAGCAATGACAAATAGCAAGGGTGAAATCCCCTGTCGTGTTTGATACACTAGTACAAAGAGCATTTGTACAGGCGGTTCCAGACGCCTCTTCACGAGCGTTAAAGGGTACCGCTGTCTTGGGAGGCCCGATGGAAATGGAGCATTTCCACTTTGGCGTCCCCGCCAATCAACCGCCGATGAAATCAATTTTCATAGGCGCGGTTGACATAGCCAACCGCTTTGAAAATAGTATTTTCACCGGGCGGTTAACAGCCTAAACCGCCCGGTGGAAATACTATTTGCACAAAGCGGCTGGTTATGCCAACCGCCTTTGTGAAAATATTTTTCCCGCCAGTTTTAAATTTGAATTTGTAAATGTGAAACGCCCTCCTTCCCTCCCTGTCCCTCTCCCCCTCTCCCTTTGTCTCTCTCTATTCTTATGTCAATGATCTTTACATGCAATGATAGGAATACAAAAGGCTATTAAATTATGCTACAAAGGACCAATATAATTATATACATATACACACCATTAACAATTTAATTTAATTACAACATTTATATATACATCAAGTATTCATCACGGTTATTTTGTGGCCACGACAACAAAGTTTTTCATCGCAAATGATATGATGATTCTAATAATCATCTCGACTTAGTTTGAGAGCGCTAATCTCTCTTAGCGCTCTGAACTCTGGCCTCGCTAAGACGCTATCCGGTTCGTGGTATTTCCCCTCGCTTGGAATGATTTCCTTCATGATGAAGGAGCACAGATCCTCGACTATTTCATATAGATTTTTTTCCGTGAGGTGTTTGGGCTTGGATGATTCTGCAACCGCCTGGAAAGGAAGTTTGTAGACATCATATGTTTGCACTTGGTAACGACATTAATATAGCGTGACTATTTGTTATACCTTATAAGGGTTTTTGCGGTACCGTCCGTTTAGTCTCATGAACTTCGCACACGTAGAATCCACGATTAATGCGGAGCCAGTGGTTGCTTGTGGCACTACATAGAGAAGAAGTTGTTATTGACTTGCAACATCGTCTTTAACTACGTCTTGTACATACATGATCCGGCTTCATATCTTACTTACCGGCCGGTTATGAAATATTCTTAGTTCCTCGCCCTTTCTGGATAAGTCGAACTTCCCACCCTTGATCTTGTACCACCTGTAAATCCTATGGTCTCAAATAGAATTAGTTAGTTTTTCGTAACTTTCAGCTATAAAAGTATGTATACAAGGCTGTTAGCTTACCGTTCCAAGATGGTCGTGATCGTTGCATAGCTTTCAGGTCTATAATCTGCAGAGTCAAAGACCAGCATCCTTCCGTCCCTAAGATAGATATAGAAGCATATCCAGTGGTCGCTGCAAGAATGGACCAGAATTGTCAGGTGTTTCTATTCATATTGTTAACGTGATTTTTATATATACACTCAGACTTACCCGAAGTTGTATGGTGCAATTACCACTTCCCTGTTTTGGAATTGAAGAAATGCATTTCCTATGTATGCGGCGTAGATAGCCTCGTGTCTCTTCTCCAACTCTTCTATCTTCTTTGGCACTTCTTTTTCTGTTAATCCTTTTAATTCATCGCTGTCATGACCAATCCGGAAGGTGTGCTCGTTCTCACAGATTTTCTTTGGGCTAAGGTACCCAGTTCGTTTGCTTTCATGTTTGTTTGGTCCAGGGCCGTAAGTGGTCTCGTCCTTATCATATTCCATTCTGCATGGCACAAGTGCATGTCATCAAAGGGATATCTTAGTAATACAACTCAATAATACTAAAGGATGAACACGTTAGGACGAGTGAGACTTACAATGCAAATAATGTTATAAGCCGAACATCGAGCCGCTTGAGGTTTATCATCAACCAAATGTCTTCGAAGGTTACAAAAGCGGTATCTCGTTCACTTCTGAAAGCGAGAGGGTGGTATGCTTACTTGGATCGTGTCGATGCCGGCCAGAAGCGACTCTCATATACCAATCATGTAGTCTTTTATACCACCGGTAGTTTCTTGATTTTTTCCCAACTAAGGAGAGGCCTGCCCGGTATGTATCTGTCGGGGGGACGTTTTCATAATCCTCCCATGTGGGCTTCCCGATCTGTAAGACATTGATCTCTGGGCCTTTTGACGACCTCTCTGCTTTCGGCTAAGTCAACGATCTTTGACTTGCGGCTTTGTGCAATCCCCGATAAAAACCTCGCGGTTCCAGCCGGTTTTCCTCTTTGGCTCGAAAGGGGAGATCAATTTGGGAATCGAAAATTTCTTCTTTGGTGGCTCTTGGATCTTTTTGGGGGCGGTGGTGGTGTCCAAGGCGATTGTTCGAGGTCATGAGGTGGTGGGGAAGCACGAGCTGGATCATTGAATGGTGGGGTTTCAATAGGATTGGCTTGTGGTGGTGGAGATCCCAGTAGGTTTAGGTGATGACCGTGGGGTTTCAACGGGGATTGGCTAGCGGTGATTGTATATTAGGTGGAGGAGATTGGGGACATGGTGATATCGGGGTTGGGTCCGAACAACTTCCACATGCCGTGACTCTTGAGTTTCGGCAACACTTCAGCGGTTGGTGGTTGCTTGCGGTTATGGTGGCTGCGTCAACTCCACGTCTCGTCGAGGCCATAGGATGAAAGTGTTAATGGCCTGTCCGAGTGTCTCAACATTGTCGGGGCCTGGAATTTCAAGCACATCTTCCTCATAGCCGGGGGGGACGACCGTATGCACTTCTACCCTGCAGTACTCTTCTGGTATGATGGTATGGTGGTAGTCACGTCCTGGGATTGCAAAGCCCGTGGCAACTTCCTTTGTGCGAACATGCTTCATACCATATCGTATCAGCAATTTGCAGGGTGTCGGTGCTTCGATATCATCCACGGGAAGCGGTCTTTGTTGCCCGTAGACCCCCCACGCTTGGAAAGCCGGGTGATTGTGTGGACATGGCAGGAATCATCTCCCGAGGACCAGCCGCTTGGCGTGCGGGGGGACGATCTGCATCTGCGGACCTTGTGTGCTTGGTCATGAACAGACATTGCACTAGCTAGCTTCTGTATTATCTTAGGATCAGGATTTGTTAGGAAATCAGACATCATTTTGTTGAATTGTTCCTTAGCCTGCTCCTCATAGAAATCTTTCATATGTTCCTTGTATCGATCTTTTTTCTTGTACATGCCCAACCACTCTTCACCAAATCCCTCTTTCCATCCCCTCTTCGATGATATTCCTCGTACACGACCAGGATGCTCAGGGTTGCCTAGACCTATAGTCAAGATGTCCCTCTCCCTTTGTGGCTTGAATCTTCCCTCTTTGACATCCGCGGCCAATTCCACAATTTTCTCTACTGTCGGTGTCATTTCATCGGGACAGTTCAAACCGGTAGAAGTTTGTTTTGTTCCTCTAGCTTTCAGCCAATTCGCCGTCCTCTCACCAACTTCCTCTGAGAGGGCAGGCTTGCCTTGTTTCTTGAGCTCTTCCTCCTCTGCCCGCCACTTCGGAATCTGTTTCTTGTAACCACCTGTGCCAAGGTGGTGGTGGTACTTGTTCTTCTTTGCTAGCTCTGAAGCGGCTTCGCTCTTGGCTTGGAAAGTTGGATCTTCCTTCTGAGCCCTGAATACTGCCCACTGAGCAGCGGTGATCTTATACTTACTCGTTGGATCCCTACCCTTCTTCAGATATTTGATATTCATTTCCGATCTATAGTTTCGGAATGACGTTGCAACCTGCTTGAAGAAATACTCTTTCACAATTTTATCAGTCCCCGTAGGGATGACAAACCTTTCACCGAACTTTCTCCATAAGTCTTTTCGTGTAGCTACGGTCACATCCGCCCACCTCTGGATTGTGATGTCAAGCTTATCCCTGACCAAGAAACCAATCGCATTTCTTATTTTGGCCGCCACCGCATCTGACACTAATGGCTCTCCTTTTGGGCTTATGTCGGGAATAACATAGGTCTCTTTCTCGCCACTTGTTCGTCCCTCTTTCACCTCGTTTTCGATCCGTGCGTTTCCTTTTCCTTGACTTTGAGGTGGTTGTCTCGGTTGTTTACGGGGCTTCTCCTTCTGGCACTTCTTCTTCCTCGGCTAGAATCTCCCGCAATTGAGACAAAACCTCCTACACGATATTTACAACGCATCATGGAGCGGAGCCTATTTTTACGGGATCAATGAAAACATTGGCATGTATGTAATGACTGTACCTCATCGATCGATTTGGATCATAATGCGGGTCTACACTACGTTGACGTTGTCTATCTATGCTAGGGCATGGATCACTTCGGTTTCCGTCATCTTCTTCTTCTTCTAACATGTCACCATGGTAATCTTCTTCTTCTTCTTCTTGTGCCTGAGGATTTGTAGTTCTAAAAATGCAAGGCCAATAAGTATGTGAGTTCTTCATTTCTATAAGTCATCGTTCCAATAAACGTAATTGTGTCATACTAACCGTTGGTCCACGGGTGTAGCAACCTTATTGGGCGACTCTACGCTACTGGTCATCTGCATGCTCTCCGGATTTTGGAGAAGTCATCTTCTATTTAGTAATGCTAAGTCATGTAAAAAATGATAAGTCATTAGTACACTAAGTCAATAACACACTAAATCAAACCTAGAAGTAATCATTGTACTCGTAGTACTTATCACATATGATAAAGGAAGTACTTAGTCATTGGAGAGAAAGTACTTAGCACATACAATAATCATTGCTTTTCTAGAATTGCTAATATCACACATATGATAAAGGAAATACTAGAAAGCAACAATATTTATTACATTTACATAAAATATTAGTACATACAGTAGGCACTCTCTACATACACTAGGAAATAATAGAATTTACATAAAATATTAACACAACCACTAAGTACTCAGTCACTAATAAATGTTAAGTCATTTACAATATTTTAGAAGGAAAGAAATATATCTCTAGCTTTTTCTAAGTCATTTGCAATAATAAACAATTCCAATATTTATGAAGAAAAGAAATCATTTATAATATTTAAAACCGAAAAGAAATATATCTCTAGCTTTTTCTAAGTCATTTACAATAATAAATATTTCTAATATTTATAAAGGAAAAAAATCATTTACATTATATTTCTAGCTTTTTCTAAGTCATTTACTCCTATTGTCACTATTACTTTTAATAAAAAATAAAAAAACAAAAAAAAACCCTTCTTTGGACCCATTGGAGGGCCCAAGAAGGGCTAACACGGCGGCCCAAGAGGCCCGGCCTCGGGCTAGAAGCGGGCGGGGCGTTGCCCCAAGCCGGCGCGCCGTCGCCGTCCGCCCGTCCGCCGTCGGGGCTGGCCGCGTCGATGCTCCGCCAGCCGCCGTGAGCCGCCCTGCCGGCCGTGGCCGCCCTGCCGCCCCGCCCGCCGCCGCCGCCCCCTTTAACGGCGCCTTTGCGCCCGCCGCCGCCGCCCGCGACCACGCCACAAACGCCGCCCAGCCACCCGCCCCGGCAACATATCGTCGACGGAGAGTTAACGCTCACCTCGGCGGCGGCGTAAAGTGGAGCTCGGGCCATTGACGGGCAAGCGGCGCTGACCTCGGCCGGCGGCTGCGTCCACGGCGTCGGCGGCGGGCGGAACAGCGTCGGCGGCGGCGGAATGGACCGGAGCTCCTCGGAAGCGGCTATGACCTCAACGGCGGCGCCGGCGCTCGAAAGCCCCTGGCAGCCTGGCGGCGTGGATTGCAAAGGAAGCGCGCCCACCGAGTTGAAATTTTCACAAGTCCCGCCAAGTTGTTGTTATATAGGAATTCATTTTCACAGGCGGATAACAATATAAACCGCCTGTGAAAATGGTCTTCCAAAGGTTGGTGGTAATGACCACCGCTTTGTGAAAATGATCTTCCGCAGGCGGTTGGTAATGACCACCGCCTTGTGAAAATGATCTTCACAGGCGGTTGGTAATGACCACCGCCTTGTGAAAATGGTCTTCACAGGCGGTTTGTATTGATCCCCGCCCGGTGAAAATAACATTTACACCGGCCGTTGGTAATGACCACCGCCCGATTGTAAATGCTTTCCCGGTTTTAGGTTATTTCTTTCAGGTTATAGAATGAATTGTTACATATATAGGATATTTCTTTTTGTGTATTTCTTTTAGGTTATTTCTTTTAGGATATAGGATATTTCTTTTTAGAGTATAGAATATTTCTTTTAGGTTATTTCTTTTTAGGATATAGGATATTTCTTTTTAGAGTATAGAATATTTCTTTTAGGAGGAAGAATATTTCTATCACGATTGAACAAGCTGAAAGAAAAGGACTTAAAGAAGTAGAAACAAAAAGACCTCAATAAGTTGAAGAGCAATACGAAGAGATACGAATTTATGAGTACAAATTACCGATAAATTGTTACACATGACATTGAGTAATACATAACTAATACAAAATCTAGCTAGCCAGCTACTATTCTTCCTTCTCCATCGTGGCGCACCCATGGTAATGAATTCTTGGAGATATTTCGCTCAACATTTCTAATCTTTACTTGATGATCATTGAAGAGAGACATGTGTCCGAAGTGGTTGAAGTCATCTAGGTCAATTACACCATCAACTCCTATAGCTTGCTTTGCTTTCCAGAAGAACTATATGCTTGGTCTTGTCGCTACTTTTCTTCTCTTCTTTACAAAGGATCTGTTCAAATAGAAGACACATGCGGCAAAGACGGTTAGCAAGGATCCAAGGATCATCCTTGTAGCCTACTTTACTTAGATCAAGAACTCTCAAGCCATAGTTGTCCACGGTGATATGGTTGTCATCAATCCATTGGCATCGAAACACAGGCGTCTTAAATGAATCATAGTCTAGTTCCCATATCTCCTCAATGAAGCCAAAGTATGTAGCAGTTTCATCTGAATCATCTATGGCCTCGCAACGAACACCACTGTTTTGCGCCATGCTCTTTTTGTCCCTAGAAGTAGTACAAAATGTGAAGCCACTAATGTCAAAGGTCCGCCATGATGTGACTGACTGGCGAGATGGTCCATTGCCAACCTCTTGATAGTTTGTTGCTCAATTGTGTCTCCATTTGGAATGTTCTGCTCCATTAGCCATGTCGTGAATCGACGCTTATGTTCCTTCGATACCCAATCCTCTGTTTGCCCAGGGTTCTGATCACTTAGCTCTTGTATGTGTTGTTTGATCAGAGGATCCATTATTGAGAGCTGATGTAGGATGCTATGATGCGCCTCGAGGACAATATTGTAGTCCGACGGGATGAATGATTTCCGACCCATCCTCCCACACCCATATAGTCTACCCTCATGTCGAGACGGAGGCAAACCTATTGCAATTTGGTCTTTTAGGCAATTATTGCAGAATGGACCTCCGGACTCAATGGCCTCTTCGGTAGTGTATCCCTCTATCATAGATGCCTCAGGACGAGCACGAGTGGCTACGTACCCATTAAGAATTGACATGAAACGCTCATATGTCCACATCTCATGCAAATACATGGGACCCAATGCCTGTATTTGTGGCACCAAATGCACGACAAGGTGTACCATTATATCGAAGAAAGAAGGCGGGAAACACATCTCAAGTTGTGACAATGTCTCCGCTGCAAATTCTGAAGAGACTCCAACCGCTCTTGATCAATTACCTTTTGTGATATCTCGTTAAAAAAAGAAGCACAACCGTGTGATTGCCATCTTTAAGAACACCGGACTTATAGCCCCGATGGCAATAGGGAGAAAAGTTGTCGACATCACATGACAATCATGTGAGTTGTAGTTAGTCAGTGTAAGGTCCTTCATTGACACAATGCTCTTAATGTTGGAGCAGAATCCAGCTGGAACTTTCAATTTCTTCAACCACACGCACATGGCATGTTTCTCATCTGTGCTCAAGTTGTAGCTTGCTGCTGGGAGGTGGTACTTTCCATTATCTAGCAATACCGGGTGAAGTTCAGGTTTTATATTCAAATTGACCAGTCCCGACGTGAACTCAATCCTTCCTTTGTCTTGCACTTTATGTCTAGCAAGGTACCAATTATGCTTTCAAACACATTCTTACGGATGTGCATACCATCAACCGCGTGTCGTACGTCAAGCTCTTTCCAATATGGCAAGTACTTAAAGAAAATTGACATCTTCTTGAATGTAGCCCCGGGAGTTGGCTTTATATCCTTTCTTACTTTTCCATCTTTTGTCTTCTTACCAAATACAAACTTGATGTTCTTAACTATCTCATATACTCTGACCTTTACTATTACCCGATGGAGCAAAGGACCTTAGTTCATCATGATTGTCAAAGTACTTATCCATCTTTCGCAAGCGGTACCTATGACCTTGTGATAAGAAATGCCTGTCTCATGTACACTATCTTGTTGGAGGCACCGAGGGACACATAAAATGTTTCATCCAAGCATACTACACAACCAACCTTGCCCTTGAACTGTCCTGACAATACAAAGAGAGCTGGGTAATCGTTGATTGTAACAAAAATAATTGCTCTTAGTGTGAATGACTCTTTCCGGTATTCGTCTAACATGGCGACACCTGTATCCCATAATATTCTCATTTCCTCCATTAATGGAATACATCCATGTCAACACCAGGTTGTGTAGGTCCAGAAATAAGAATGGTTAGCAAAAGATATTTTCGCTTTTGTAGCAAGTGTGGAGGCAGATTGTAGATGGTGAGGATCACCGGCCATGTCTTTGTGCTTATTGCTCCTTTCAGCAAAGGGATTCATTCCATCGGTACACAGTCTTGAACCTGACATTTCTTGTCTCCTTAGCAAATTCTGGTGGTCCTCATTTAATTTTTGCCATTGCTTGCCATCTGCAGGATGTCGAAGCTTACCATCTACTTTGTGCTTATCAGAAGCATGCCAAGTCATAAGCTCTGCGTCCTCAGGGTTTGCGAACAAACACCTCAACCGATCTACTACTTTGGAAGGTACCACATGACCATAGCGGGAACCCTTCTCTCGTGCGTAGTAGTCTTCTTCTTCATTTTTTTTTAGTGTAGGGTTTTGAACTCTGTTGAGTCTTCTTTCTCTTTTTTTTCTTTAGAAATAGAGGCTGCATTCTCTTCTTGTAGATAGTCTTTTTTTTTGTCTTGTACCGACTTGCACCACAATTTGGACAGTTGTCCAAGTCTTTGTAATCACCTCGATATAGAATACGTGATTTCGACAAGCGTGGATCTTACGGACACTCATAGTTAGTGGACTGATTAGCTTCTTTGCATAGTATGTGTTAGTAGGCACTTTGTTCTCCTTTGGAAGCATATCTCCGAGAGTACTCAATAATGCATCGAAGCCGGCATCGGACCATCCATATCTTGCTTTCAACATCAACGGCTTCAAAGCCTGAGACCGTAAAGTTGTGAACTCTTTTGTACAACCTTTAGTCTCATCGTACAATGGCTCTGCTGCTGCCTTCTCCAAGGCCTCCATACCTTTCATAAAGAACATTGATGGATCTGTATGACGACGCAATAGTGCAGCAATCAGTTCCGCATCTTCATCCATCATTTCAGTTCTGTTGTCCTTGGTTCCTCCAACATTCGCATCATCATGAAAATCAGGCACAACATGTTCACTCTGCTGGAGACAATGCTGATGAGTCTCATGTAGGAACCGACTAATATCATCAACAAGCATATCCGGCCATTCGTTCGAGGTTCGCAGAGTCTCCAACTATATACGGCGTAGAGCTACCTTCTCCATGCTTTGTCCAAATCAAGTAATCTTCCATAAATCCTCGGCAGACCAAATGATTTAAGATTGGTTTTGTGTCTTCATAAACAACAATATTCCTGCAATCTGAGCAAGGGCAATATATGTGTCTCTTTACGTGTTCTCAAAGCATGGTTTTTCGCGAAAGCATCGATAAATTTCTGAACCTCGGTATGTATAATGGATCTACTCTGTCTAAGTTATACATCCGTAAGGCTCTATCCATCGTTACACTGTTAAAAAGTTTAGTAGATTTATATATTGTAAACACTACAAAGTAGACATAGATGTTTATTTATATTAATTATTAACTAACCTTTATATGACCAGTATACTCGTTCGAAAGAGTATATATAGATGAAAATGACTCCTCACTTGTATATTTCTGAAATAGTACATATCCGAGCAAGACTAGTTACTAATAAAATAACCAAAGAAACTTTATTAAACAATATATAACAAAAAAAAAAACTAAAGCATCAATTTATTAGATGAAACCAAAACTATTAAAGCAAGTCTAGTACTAAAACCCTAATAAAAGCCTCAACACTACTTAATTTAACGAAACAAAAATCAATAATTAAACAAAAACTAATTCAAAGCCTCAAGATCTAGACAAATTCCAAATAACTAAAACTAGATTAATTAATAACAACCTAGTTAAAAGCATCACTACTAGCTAATTAAACTAAATATGAATAAACATAACAAAATAATTAAGAATTGACAATTTTTTAGATGAAACCAAAAAAAATTAAAGCGAGACTAGTAACTAAAACCCTAATAAAAGCCTCACCACTACTTAATTTAACGAAACATAACTAAATAATTAAACAAAAACTAATTCAAAGCCTCAAGATGTAGAAAAATTCAAAAATAACTAAAACTAGATTAATTAATAACAACCTAGCTAAAAATATCACTACCAGCTAATTAAACTAAATATAAATAAATAACACTAAACAATTAAATAAGAGTAGCTAATAAAACTTAAAAAGATAAACCATAGCTACAAAAGGTGAACCCCTAAATAAAAAGTGACTAGAATTATTGAAGAAAAAAACCTAGCTACTCTTCTCTCTCTTGAGCTCTTCTCTCTCTTGAGGTGAAACCCTAGATCTCTAAAGTGGCGGGAATTAAGGAAAAAGAAGGAAATGAGGCAAGAAACACATAAACTAACCTTTTGTAGCTACCTCCTCCAAAGAAATCAGGATCAAAACCTCTCCCCTTGTATTGGCTCAAATCTGGACCTCCAAAGCTCCAGCCATGGCTAAGTGCTCGGCCTACGCCTTGTTGGAGGTGGAGAGGAGGAAGAAGGTGGGTATATATAGTTGAATAACAGCACACAGCGGTTTGACATAAACCAACCGCCTGTGAAAATGTCCCATGTTTTCATAGGCGGCTGGTGTTAGCAACCGCCAGTGATAATGGTCATTATCACTGGCGGTTCATTATGCAAACCGCCAGTGTTAATGTGACCATTTGCACTGGCGGTTGGCATAATGAACCGCCAGTGATATTACTTTTCCACTGGCGGTTCTAAGTCTGGGGAGCGCTGGTCGATTTGCAGAGGCGTTTGTCAACTAAAACCGCCTGTAAAAATGAAACCCCACCGTCAACACAAATACTCTGTGTACTAGTGATAGGTGCATTGGGGACACCATTTAGCATGATGTGAGAAGATGATGTTGAAAGCAGAGCAGCCACCCACTCTCTCCATTTTGGGGGGAAGCCAAGCTTGCTCATCAGGGTGAGAAGATAATCCCAACAGGCTGAGTCAAAGGCTTTTGTGATGTCGAGCTTGAAGAATAGGGCTGGGGTCTTGGTTCTATGGAATTGACGCACATTGCATGGAAGACTTTGAAATAAATACTGCATGTCCCAAAAGGAATGCAAGCTTATGTAATTGTTGCAAATGAAATGGCCCCTTTCACTCTATTGCTTATTCTCAATGCCTAGACCCAGAAAACTAGATTCCATCATGGTGCATGTCTCATCGAGATATGTAGTCAAAAGGAACATATGGACAATGTCCTGTAACATATGCTCTGAGGTATAAAATTTGTTATATACCAACAAAATATATTGCATGATAATGAACCTGTCATGATCCTTATCGGCAGTGTACAGGATGTTAATTGTCAAGGTTTTTTTTTGAAAAAAAGGGAAATGGTCATTGTCAAGTGTTAACTATGAAATTATCGGCATTATCGGCAGTGTACAGGATAAAGCACAGTAGTTCAACTGCGTAAGCCATTGAGTCATAGCTGCATGACTGTACTCGCACAAAGCAAGTGAACCACGCCATGTGTTCATGTAGTAAACATATTCTATCCGGTTTCAGATCCAGATGTTTCTCCAGTTGAGAAGTGAAAACTTCAAAGTCCTTGCCTAGCTTTGTGCAGGTGATTGAGTTGAGAACCTTCCAGTCTCTGCCTAACAAGGGATGTGAGATCAAGATTACATATCCAACTAGGGATGGGATGCATACTATGTGTTTTATGACCTGGTATCTAAATGAAAATAGAAGAACTATTCTCGACGACTGAAATCATTTGATAACCATTTTTTTATCATGGTTTCATATTATAGAAGTACGAATACACTAGATATGAAAAAATTAACAAACATGCCTTCACACATCCCTACTAAGCTGGATTGGACTTCAGATCGTCAAAGTAAAACTGGCATAAAAAACACATATATTTTGCAGGACCCACTGTAATAAGAGCAAGGCTGTAATTGTTTTTTATTGCGACAACTTAATCGGTTGGTTGATTTGAATGCAGAGGACCTGAAAACATGGCCACATGCATTGTCGGCTCAACTTCCTACTGGAATTCAAATATAGATCAGTCTATAAATTGTGCCGATTTTTATGAGAGTTTCAGTTCAACCCAATATTATATAGCTTATATATTATAAATTGTGCCCAACCAAAGGCACCCATTTAACTGACTCCAGTACTTAAATAATAAAGGAACCAAATATTTTGTAGCTTATATCTTATAAATTGGGCCATCTTTTATGAGTGTATGAGCTCTTGCTTCCCTTTTGTTCTTCTGGTCTAAAACAGATAAACTATTCTTCCTGGATGAGACAGTATTTTTGTGGAGGTTCCACCACTCTGTTTCTATAGTAAGGCCTGGGAGGTGCCAGTAATGCTCTTTATTTGTTACAGGCCAGTTTTAGGGAGGTTCCAGGATGAGGAGAAGATAATTTATCTCGCGGAGTACTGACGAATCTGTAATTAGTTTTTTTATTGGCATCCGAACATCACTTTTGGTTTAATTTATCGGAGTACCGATGGAATACTACGAACCTCTTAAGGAGGAAAACAAGGCTTTGGATTATTACAACATTGCAATATATGTAAATTGGGAATTGAGGACATCTCTATGCATCTTTTCTTCAAATTTCCTTTCAGTGTGGATTGCCAGACCTATCTTGGCATTCGTTGGAACCTGACTCTGCCACATCTTGATATCTTTATTGAGGCTAGAACGGCCCTCTTGGAAACCCAATTTTCAGAGAAATCCTCATTACAACATGTTGGATCATTTAGAACATTAGAAATGGATTGACTTTGACAATGGGCAGTGCAAGATTTCTGGTAAGTTCGCTTTAAAGAGGAAATTAGCCTAATTTGCATCAAGGCCAAAGCCAACCTCGCAGGTTCCCTAAATTGTTGTTGGATAATTTACACTAGTATTTTTTTTTTTGAGCTTGAGGCTCCTTTCATGCACATCTTGTGCATCTGTACTCTGTTTTAACAAATTTAATACAAAAATATATGTAGGGGAATTCTCCCACTGAGCCCTCAGAAAAGATATAAAACATTGTAGTTGAGAACTTTTTTATATGAAATAACCTATGATCCCAAAATTTTGTTTGGCGTACTTACATATTAAAATTCAAAATTTTTAAATGACCTTAGATAAAGAAACAACAAAAAATAAAGCTCTATATATCTCATAGAGCTATACAACTTTATAGTTCACAACTTTTTATTTGGAATAATTTAACTAAGGAAAATTATGTTTGAATTTTTCACATTTGAAATTTAGATTTTCAAACGACCTAGGCTGGAGACATGACCAAAAATTAAAGTTGTAGTACTCAATGGTAGGGTATCAAGAACCTTTAGGTCAAACATTTTGTCGTATACTTTGGTCCAACCTTTATTTTGTAACATCATAATTAACTTGGACATTTCGAGAAATTGAGCCCAAAAAGTCAATAAAACATGAGTTCGCTAGTTGCATAACAATTATGAGAATTGATTGAACACTTACTGCCTAACTAAAATTCAATGGATGGTTTCACACTCATAAAGTGCATGGAGAATCAGATTTTACCTTGCCATGAATTCTCATGATCTCAAACCTTGTCTAAATATAAAACAGCAGGTAGCTTGGGGCAGCAGGAGAGAAGTAGACCTTGCTATAGAAATTGTGTATAGGAGTAGGAAGCATCAGGAGCACCTGCATTACTTGTGCGCTTACACTTCTCACCAACAGGCAAGTCCCATGTGATTCCACAAGAGATACAGGCTCTCTAGCATAGGCGTGCTGGGGTCGATGGGTCGGTGTCTGCCCGCCATGGTGGTGCCAATGTGGGTCACTATGTGGATGTGCGGCGGGCGGCTTTGGACTGCCTGATGTAAACGGTTGCTGCCTGGTTGGTCTGGCTAGTGCAATGGGTGTGTCGTCACTCGTCAGCCATCATGACTAGTGAGCATTCCATGGAAGCTGCTTCTGCAGCACTGCAGGCATTCTAGACCTGTAAACTGCGCCACATACATCGAGAATCAGCTGCATACACAAGGACCTCAGCTCAAATGCCCATGTAATTATTTTGGGGCATACTGCTCCGTCCAGAAATGATTCTGTTGAAAAAAACGGGGCATTCTAGAATTGAGAATTTGCCTGACCCAAACACACAGCTCCATATCTGTTCAAGGGATATATCACGTGCCTGCCTTGGTGATGGAGATGCCAATTAACACCAACAAACTCTTACCATAAGGAAAGCTAAAGAAAGGAAGAAAAAGAAGCACATTATTGTGATATATAAAGTTTGCACATGGCACAGTCTATATTTACAACGTGCTGAATGCATGTTATTGTAAGTGCTACACAGCTAATGCCATCACATATAGGAAGTGAAGCAAGTCGATTTACACTCCATCCATCAAAAAATAAAAGTTGATTACACTCCATCTTTGATTTGGGCCTAGCCTGATGCCGATCTCAGCCATCTGAAGTACCCCGGCCCTTTACATACAGAAGGTGGTGTCTGGAGTGATGGAAACAATGTAATCTTTACATCGTTATTAAGAACATTTACCCGTGATGTTGCTGAATGTTGGGATAGATTGTATTATATTAGATTGTAACAAAATTTTGATGTTTTTTCTATATATAATATCTCCAGCAAAAATAAATCCTGATAATGTCTTGCCTTTTAAGTAACGATGGGACTTTTTTCACATACGCACATTTAAACAAAATTGTGCTGCCTCCTGTTAGATTGTAAATTCAGCCTACTAGTACAAGAAGGTGACATGTGGTTGTGATCGCCATGATATGATTTACAAGATTATTGTAGCTTTTACAACTTTGGAATCTATTCTATCTTGTGGTACAACAAGATATCGAGCTAGCATATGACGGTGATATGAATCACAATATTACATATTCCTAGCTATACGTATGTCCAACAAAGCAGTGTGAATGCCTCCATTAACCATGGAACAAAATGTTCTTTATATATCCTGAATGTGATACCGTGCTCTATTTTAGGGAACTGGAGGAGGGGGTGTCAATAAAGAAAACCAAGGGACAAGAAACACTACAGCTGTATTGTGAGAGTACTAACAGTTCTTGAAACAGGCAGTGAGATGATATATATAAGTTCGTGGAGACTCATCCACTCTATTTCCACTGTAGGCTTGGGAGGTACTAGGAATGGTCCTTGCTGGAGGAATGCCGGCTCCAAGGCTCCAAGCTAGCTAACTCTTTTTTGAGCAACAGCTTACGTTCATGGATTTTCAGGGCAGCCGAAGGACGTTGGAGTCTTGTAGTGCGCCAAGCGTTCCAAAAAACTAGAAGCTTCGACAGACGCAGAGCACCAAAAGCTCTTGTTAGCTTCGACTCCTTTTGGTAGCTTCGGAGGATGAAGCATCATACCACTACACCAGAGAACCCTGGAAGCTTCGGAGGACGGATCGGAGGCCCCGAGTTCGATGATCTTAAGAAAGCTCAAGAGAAAAAACAATGCACTGACCAAGTCAGTTTTTGAGCTCCTATGCCAAGTAGTGAGGGGGCACCCATGTTTTGCTAGATCCAATTTGGTGGAATGACTATCTAAGGTTCTGGTCTATAAGGCAAAAACTGAACTGAACAAAGTAATTGAAAAATTACTGACATGCTCTTCTTTGACTTAATTTGAGTGGATGGTGACACGCTCTCACTACATACAGTACTAGAAGCATTTTCATAGATGAGCATTGATGAGCATTTTCTATAGTCGCCGTGTGCCCGCCTCTAGCAAATGGCTTTGAAGAATGAAACCTGAGGCCAAATCCTCTCACATAACACCTCACTACACCACAAACCCATTTGTATAAATATATAGAATGCTATCTTTTTAGATTAAAATTTCGTAATCTTATAATGAATAATTTGTCTACTGAATAAACATAAATGGAAGTTTCAACTCAAGATTCAAACCATGTCAAGCACCAAAACTTTGATATGGGTTGTGTCTGCATCCAAAATTATTGTTTGAAAAAATCAATAATTTAAATCTCAAAAAAAATAATATCTAAGACATTAAAAACTTCAAATTAAAAGTGATCAATAGAAAAATATAGATCACGCTGTCCACTATATATAACTTTTGTATTAACTAGGTCAATACTTATGATGGTTTAGGAATTCTAAATTTTTAATTTTCAAAATCTATGAACTTAGACATACTTGGGATTATGAGAAAAATTAAATAAAAAATTGATATGCAGTTGTATTGAGAACTATGACTTTGGTATATATAGACCATGTAAACATCCTAGGTTGTTTGGAAATTGTAAGCTTCAAATTTAAAAATCCATGACCTTGGAACAACATAATGTGAGTCTAAATAATTTCATATTGAAAACTTTTCAACTATAAAATTGTAGATCATGTCAAGGGCAACAATTAAAGTTTGTCTTCATCCAAGTTCTTCATCCAACTTTTAGTCATCTCTTTTAATAGCGTTTTTTGAGACAAGCATGTTAATGCCATCCTATGAAAATATATTTACTGAGACGGGAGTCCTAAGACAGCCACCTCTGTTATTTGATTATTTTCAGTGGCGGACAGCTTGGGACACCTGTCTCTTTAAATAATTTTTTAAGGCAGGCATTTTTCTTTTTGCCGCTCAAGCATTTAAGGGGGTGGGCGCTCGGTGTGTCCGCCTTTGATAATTGGAGAGGTTGTCTCCTAAATTCGTGTTTGTATGGGTAATAGCCATGTTGAACCAATTAAATTATAAAATAATAATGCAATAACCATATTGAACCAATCAAACTAAAAAATAATTAGTACATTGTTACACAGTTTCATGATTGTCAGATATATAGAAAGCATAGATTTAGTTCGGTTTGTCTGAAACAATATAAACTGTTCTTTCCATGAAACAAAGGTTTACAAAGATAAAACTGTGACTTTCTAATGAACATGCAAGTTTAGCGATCACATTCTGATTTAGTGAAATGATTTATTAGCCCAACTTGACGACCAGATAAGGCACCAGTGTTCTACTCCCACGGATGCACGGTCCCCGGCAATATCTGCTCATAGAATTTGTTTAACATTTACTGCCTAACTATATTTCAACTGATGGTCAGTAAGTGCCTGGAATCAGATTATATATACCATCCTCGTGAACCGTTTCAGTATCTCTAACCAGAGTATAAAACAGCAGTGATGGGAGTTGGGTGTAGAAGCCGATGTTTTAACTCTGGTTGATCCAGTGTTCTGGCAATAGAAATTATGTATATGATTAGGAAGCATCAGGAGCACCAGCATTACCAGAATAACCCACACAAGTAACCAGTGGCGTACCCACACATAGAATAAGGTATGAAACCACCCTAGGCATCTCTGGCGATCAGACCCGCTCTCCACTCCTCCGATGTTTCAAGATCTTAAGCCTCCAGATTCTCTGTTTTTTGGAGAAGAAATGTATATGGCAGCACAAGAAATATATATCCGTCATCCCTCAGCCTCAACCCTATTTCAAATTCTCCAAATAAGATGGATTAGGTACCCTACATATACTATATATTAACAGCTGGAGTTTATTTTTCTTTGTTCAAACGTAATTCGGCCCCTTCCAATCTGTCTATCATGCATCATTTTCCAATGTGTTGTTCCACTTAATGGTGGACAGTGTGGCCTGCATGTGGATGTCCTTTCAGACCGAAGGCACACACTAGTGCAAGTCTGCATCTAGCACCAAGCAGCTAGCTGCCAGCAGCATCATCGGCCATCTATGATGCGATCTATAGTGCGAAGCACTCATCAGACCATCAAGATTCAAGAAGCACAGTCTGCTATGCTTCACCATCCCACTACCAGAAACCGGCTGTTTGCCGAGTTTGCCGAGTGCATTCTATCATGCACGAGTGCCGAACACAAAACACTCGGCGAACGTGAAGCACTGGGCAAAGTAGTTATTTGTGTAGTGTCTGAAATTTAACACTCGGCAAACGAGTGTTTTTTTGGCACTCGACAAAGTAATAAATTTCTCTTTTACTAGAATGATTTCTCTTTTTGATCTTAGGTTAAAACTTGTAAGTAGTTTTTCTCTATCATACTAACTCTAAATTTGATTTTGTATGAATTTGTTTCAGTCTTCAGTAAATCGAATGATAAGCATCAATCCATCAGTGAAAATATTTTTATTATTTTACCACTAAAATATTTACAGTAAAATGATAAATGTTTGAGAGGCATCATATCCATCAAACTGAAAAGGTCAGCAAGCGACGATCGATATAATCACATATTTATTTATAAACTCACAAGACGGATCTATATAATCACATATTTTATAAGCTAGCTCTTTAAATGCAAATTACCTTCATGCATACTACTATGCCCATCAATCATTGGCCAAGAGCTTTCGCTGCTTGCTAGTTGTCGCCGGGTCTCCATCCGCAATTTGTTTCCGGCCCGCAGGTACGTGCGGCCGCGGGGCATGATCCTCGGCGAGCACATGTCAGTCAGTAGGCCTCGCCGGTCGTTAAGCCCGCCACGCCGACCTCGATCGCGTAGTGCTTCGCTGCTCCGATTCGCGTGTGGGCGACAGCAGGCTTCGCCGACCGTTGATCCTGCATGCAGCGCCGACCGCGTCATCAGCAGGGCCTTTGCCAGTAGTTAGCCCAGACGCCGCACTCGCTCGCCGGTGTGGCTGTGGCCGCCTGTACCAGTGCGCCTCGCCCGGCGGCGACGCGACGGCGACCTCGATGACACGTACATACCGCTGCTTCGCTCTTCCGCTCCGATCCGGGCCACCGCTGCTCTCGCTTGCCGCCGCGGTTCGTCTCGACTTTCAAGGGCGAGGAGTTATGCCGCCTCCGCAGTGCCGCAGAAGCCGTATCGCTGAGTGGCTATGCGACTAGGAACCGCTGAGCGGGGTATGCGAGCGGGTACGGTGCAAGACGGTGAGAAAAAACAAGTCGGAGGGCGGCATCCATGGTGGGTAAATGTAACGGTCGTTCTGGCGCTCGGACGTCTGCGTCCGGACGCCGTGCCTACGCTCCGTTTCCCCACCCACGCAGAGAACAGTCGTTCTAGCGCCGTACGGATGCCCCATGCCTGCACTCCATCTCCAACCCCCACGCAGGCGTCACGCTACCTGGATGTTGCCTGTGCCACCTAACTGCACGGGGGAGTTCACACTCGCCCCCTGTCCGCTTCTCACGTGCATGCACGCAGCCAGTGGCTGCTGCGAGTGACTGCAACATATGCCTAGACCAGCATCGACAAGAGGGGGAGGGGCAGCAAAATGATTACCCGGCAACGGGAGGGGAGGAGACACCAGGGCGAAGGCAAGGCAGCAGAAAAAGTGAGGACAGAAATGCAGCACCCGATCTACTTTTTGAAACATCCAGATACAACACTGGCAACATGCATCCAAGGCAGATGAAACATATAAAAAATGCATATGAAACACTTGCAACAAAAGAGAAAAGGAAGCTAATTCAATATGAAGAAGCTACTGCAACGAAGGAGAAAAAACTACTGCAACAAAAGAAGAAAGAAGCTACTGTAATAAAAGAGAGCTACTGAAACAACAGAAGTGATACCAATAAAATGTCAGAAAACATAGGGGTGTGCTGCAAAATAACAGGGAAAAACTATTGAAACATCACGAAAATAGCTACTGCAACATCAGAGAATTCATGCAAAAAGCATTTCACATCATCTGTTGCTATATAGATCTAAATCACCATATGAAAAAGCTACTGCATGCAACAAAGGAGAAGAAACTACTGCAGCAAAGAGAAAGAAGCTACTGCAACAAAAGAGAAGACGCCACTGCAACAAAAAGGAAGAACCTGCTGAAACAACAGTATCGATACTAATAAAACATCGAGAAACATGGAGGATGTTGCTGCAAAACAAAAGGGGAAAACTATCAAAACATCACGAAAATAGCTACTGCAACATTAGAGAATTCATGCAAAAAACATTTTGTATCATCTGTTGCATATAGATCTGAATCGCCACAAAACCTAGCCACCATAAAAAACCTTAGATCCAGAGCGGGGAGGAGGAAGAAAGAGAAGGTATAGGGGAGAGAAAGAGGAGGGACTAGATCGAGATCCAGAGAGAGGAGGAGGTGGAGGGGTGTCTTAGATCTAGATCTCTCCCCACCTACCTCGTTGGAGCCCATGGCGCACGAGGACGAGAGCACCAAGGAACGAGAGGGAGCCGGGGAAGTGTGCAGGTTGACCGGATGCCGCCATCGTTGTCCACACTCCTATCGCGAGGAGGACGTGCATGTCGTAGCTGGGAGAGAGAGGCCGGAGGAGAGAGAGGAGGGAGGAAGAGAGGGTGAGGGCAGGGGGAGGGGAGGCTTGTGCTGGGGAGGAGTGCAGCAGCAAGCGGCGCAGGAAGAGATGCACAGCAGAAGGGAGCGTGAAGTGTTCGTCCGGCGAGTCAAGTGATGCGCAACAGCAGGGAGCGCTGCAGGAGGACCTTGTGTGGGTGGAGGTAGGTGAAGCTATAAGAATTGCTTTTTTAATAAAAATCTGATGGACAGAAGCGTGCGGCGGGCGGTGGAATGAGTGTCCGCCACGTCCAGAAGTAAATGTAAATAGTTTCTGACCGGGACCATCTGTTAGATGAGTGTGGGAGTTTTAGATACGTTGGATCTTAATCTAATGGTTAAAAAATAAGGTGGGTATAAATTATTTGGGTGAGAAGTTATTTTCATTTTCTTCACTCCTTTATAGAATAGAATAGATAGATTCTCTAACGGTTCATGCACTCACCTGCGTATGCGTGTTTAGTGGAAAGTCTTGAGGTTTAATCTTTGTAAATGTTTCCTTCATGAAAGGCAAAACAATCATTTTCGTCCTCCAACTATTGTCCGAGGCTCATTTTCATCTCTCTACTTTCAAAGCGTCCACTTTAGTCCCTGATGAACTATTTATTTGATGGTCGATCTAATTCATCCTCTTTAATTGGTCGCCATGTGACATGGACTACCAACGCAATTACATGAAATTGGATTATAGAATAAAGGTTTGCCTATTATTACTATGCTGGAGGGACATTAGGTTCCAAGTTACCAGAAGAATCTAAGAAAATAGGAGTAACAGATCCAATGACACATTAGACCCGGTGGCTTCTAAAGGATAGAGCAAATTGTCCAAGTCTGTTGGAAGTTGATCCGACTATTTTTACATACCAGATTGAACGTAGGACCAGAATTTGACTGCTTCCACTATTTTTTAATCTTTATATTACATATGCTAGTCCGTCGACCTAAAATTAAATAAACACGGCTTTAGACATCAATAGTAAGATGGAATGATCTTTAGGTCGTCAAAGTACATTGCATTGACATAGTCTGTTTGTCCAATTTTCACTGCATATTTGACTTGTCACAGTATCACAAGCTGATATAGGCAGCTCAAGTCCATAAACTCCACTTGTTTTTTGCAGGACATAATGTAATAAGCACAAGGCCACAATAGTTTTTTTATTACCACCAAGTGAATTTAGTTGATTTGAAAACGTGGCCACCGAAATATGGAATCAACTTCCACTGAGCTACAAGAAAAAGTGATAAAACATGTGCGTGGCCTTTCAGGGACTCGAGGTCAGAATCAACAATTTAATTGACTCAATCTACTGAACAATAATAGAGCCAAATATTCTTTGTGATAGTGTTCATGTTCTCTCTCTCTCTCTCTCCCTTTTAGGGGATGGGAGGGGTCCATAAATGAGAAATGAGGAAGAAACATTGTTGCTCTTGCTTTAGGTATGTTCTTTTATTCCAAGATAGTCAAACATTTGTTCTTGAAAGAGGGAGATGATAGAGGCCCCTTCACTATGTTCTATAGTAGGATTAGGATGCACCAGAAATACTTCTATTATAGATCAATTTTCATACAGTTAAACAGTTGCTTCTTTAATGATAGGGCTTCTCTGAAAAGCCACAGGAGCCCCTCCAGACTCTACCTAAAAGGGCCTAACAGTGACCTCCAAAGGCTGATCATGTGCCCACCTATGGAAAACCAAATTGTCCTCCTTCGAAAATGGTTGAGGTAGTAGTCATCCAACAGTCACGGGTGTGGTGCTAGATTGAGGAGAGGGAGAACATGGATTTGGGAGAGAGTTGTATATTTAGGGTTAGGAGTTGGGATAGATGGGTTTTTTTTTTTTTTTTTTTTTTTTTTTTTTTTTTTTTGAGAAGAGGGGCAGATGGATCTGGAGTCATATGTTCTATATGGGCCTTGGCAGATGGGTCTAGAGTCATATGTTCTATTATGGGCCTTGGGTTTTAGAGAGGCAAGATATGTTAAAAGTCCTGTCTCAAAAAATGACTCTTATTTTAAAAGGTGGCCAGCTTAAGAAGTCTATCCCTGTTAATCGATTTTCGTGGGTGTCTTTGTAAATAGGCTGAGCACCACTAAAATGTGCAGGGTGTTTTTTTGGACAAGCAATTTTTCTGACAGCCCTGTTAATAAAAGGTGCCATCTCCTAAAATCATTTTTAGAGTTATGATCATGCAACAATATTTGGTTAGCTGCATTTTACATATCAAAGGAGGCCAATGTGTGATGCTTGCGTCAGAATAATTTTGAAAAACCATGGTTATTTATACTAAAAAAAGGATTTAGGAATTAAGAGATAAGATTGTTCACATCATCTACGTAAATCATCTGGGACCACATGGAGGTTCCCATCTCATGCCAGGTCAGATTAAGACGATGGCCCATTATACATTACTATCACATATGTAAACATAATGACACTCTAACGTCGCTCCCATACCTCTGTCTGAGCCGCGCCTCCTTCTCCAGGCCTCCAAGTACCAGCCCCTCTCGCACCAGACGGAATCCCCTTTGTATCTCAGCTCCAGTCCACACAGCCCATCCTGTAATATAAAGCTGATGCATCCTGTTTCAAAATAGTAGGTGCAGAGTTATTAGTCAATTAATCATCTCAAAACAACTTAGCCACAGCCCGGTTTGAGAAAACGAAGTTGGAAGAAGGAGAATAATTTCGCATTGTAATGGGGCACCAGGCCACCAACTTTCGATTGATGTTCAGAGAAAGAATCCTGCTCTTGTTGATTCTTCCTGTCAATGATTGGGCCATCCCGTCCTGTGTTTGCATATGCTGCTGCATCTCAAGCATACAGTATGTTCTCTTTCTTTTACTTTTACTCAAATATTTGGTTTTTGAAACAAGTAGGGTTTATTAATGATTCGGTAGATGCAACTGAATGTTCTGAACGTCATTCTGAGCATAGCAAAAGCCAAATCCAACCGAACCAGTTACACCGTGCATGCCACGATGAGCATGAGCTCGAACATGCATCGTCACTGTTGTCTGGCAAGCACAGGCACAGGAAAAGGTGCTGTCCCACCGTATGGAAATCCTCGGCGTGGACCAGCGCTGCTGTGTAAAGCGACAGAAAGGATACCTGTGTCTCCAGGACCGTCACCTAGGTAAGATGGAAGGGCGCCACAGCACTAGTGTGTACATCCAACCCAATGTGCCATGGATCAACGTTGTATATCAGGAACTTGGGCAAGCGAACTCTTCACAGACAGCTGCTCCTCTGTCTTTGCTATCCCACACCTGCGCTATGCAACTCGTCCATGCTTGTCATCTCGTCCTGCTTGTCATCCGAATTCTACATGATCCTGCAGGATGTGATGGTGTGGCATTCACATCCACCATGCATGTTATGCACACTTTCTACCTAATATTTAAGAAATAAGCAGCTTGCTGAATGGGGTAGGAGGAGCTACTTACAACATCCATGCCATGTAACAGAAGAATTCCCAATGCCTCACATGACTAGGCAGCACGGATCATAGAAAGGCCGTAGGAGTAGAACTAGATGTCCATCCATTTGGCATACATGACTTGGAGGACTACTAGCTTCATTCTCCGCCTTCCACTATCGCTTTTACGGACGAAATAATGAAATGTGTTTCAATGATGGATAAGGATGCATATACTATGGATAAGGATGCATATACTACTACTTGATTGCACAATATGCATTCCAGCTAAATTATATATATGCAACTACCCCTGCACTCTGTGGACATGTAATTGTCAACTCCCTCCATTTTGCAAGACGGTTTGGCCTTTCCAGATACATAAATTGTTGCTATGAAACCCAAAAGATTTCATAATATGAAAACAGAGGGAGTACTATAAGATACAATCATTGACGCCAGCGCGTGCTTCAAACTCGCAGGCCATTTTTTTTCACAAGCCATCATGCAACAAGTGCTTGCCTCACAATAATTTTGAAAGAATGCATGGTTACCTATGGTTCTTGTATAATTAGGTGATTGTTCTAGTTTTTTTTTTTTTTGTGGCTTGGTTTTATTCTTAATAATACTAAAATAAATTCCTCTCGTGTGAGTGTAAATATTTAGGTTATAATTAAACATGATCCTGTTATGATCACATAATGGTCCGTTAGTACCTTACCTGGCATGATAATAACTGGAGGACAACTACATGGACAGTTTGTTATCCCATAAAACCTGGCATACAATGAATGATTCTTAGTGGCATATGTCATGATTCTTAGTGGCATATGTCAGTTTGCTATCCCATCGATTGGTTAGAACGTGTAAGTACATTTGTTTTTGGATGGAACATGTAAGATCCTTGCTTCATCAGTTGTACACAACAATTTCTACAATGTTTTGAACTCAATTGCTGAGACAAGAAAAACAGAGAAAAACAGAGGGGAAAATGGTTGAATAGAAGAAAACCATATGCCAAGTCTATTATTGTTTTCACAGATTTTCAGAGTCCCGCCTGTCTAATTTGGTCATACCCTTCAATGATAATTAGAACGACCAGTATACATCCCTGTTTGAACCTGAACTGAACGACATGATTGAACATTTACTGACATCCACTACTTCATCTGAATGCATTTATTGTAGAGCTACACTCCATTCATTCACTGTAGTTATAATAATTCCCAGAGACGATGTTGAGACGATGTTGCGATATGAGAATTGGTTCAACATTTACTGCCTGACTTAATTTCAATAATGGATGCTTACTCACTCATATATGGTGATTTTAAGTGCATGGACAATCAGATTGTACCTCCCTGAGAATTTTCGTGGTCTCTCAAACTTCATCGATATAAAACAGAAGGTAATATGGAAGCAGAAGCAGTAATTTGTAACGCTCTACCTGCAGCTCCAGTAGTGACGACCAAGCTTAGCTTCCTACAGAATTATGTGTAGGAGTCAGAAGCATCAGGAGCACCAATATTACTTGTCCAATTACTGCTCTCCACAGAAGACGGTTTTCTTGTGGTTCCACAAGAGGCAGAAGCTCTCTCCGGTGAATTCTTGCCATGGTGGATAGTCTCAGTGTGTGCCTGTCAGAGTGACGCTGTGTGTGTGGGTCTCTCTCGATGCATGTCACCATTAGGCAGTTGTAACACCCAGTTTTAATAAACAAAACTAGGCTTACCATATCTGTGCCCAGGAAGTCCGCACATGCACATACAGAAACAGAAGTAGAGAGTATCAAAAACAATGTTACATAGCGAAAACTTACTTATATTTAACACTTACATCAGAGTAACGCTGAACGGTAGCTAATCTTTTCTTGGAAGTCCTTCACAGCCTAAAATTGAAAATTTTGGGGTGTGACAAATCTACCCCATTTAACAGGAATCTCGTCCCGAGATTCAGGTAGACTAGGTAGAAAGATAAAGCTGATCTTTGAGTCTTCACTCTTCCCTGATCAACTCTTATCCAATGAGAATGCAACAAGCTCAAGCCCAATATTGTGGAGGTGCCATTTAGGCTCTTGCAGTCCTTATAGATGTCACTCTTACATCCAAGATTATAATGCCTCTCCTAACCCTCAGATGATGGTTTATCATTCTCATGAAACTTTGAGTCTCACATTCTTTGTTGGGTTCCAACTCAACACATCTTTCTTGAGTTCTCCATAATTCCACCATGAGAGATATCATACAACCAAGAAGCGAACTTCCTTCAATCAAAACTTATCTGCCATGCATGGTGTAACTTTGATGTTTCCTAAGCCTCAGATAGCTAACTATGGATGTCCAATATCTCCTTCCTATGTCATCAATGTCAACTTGTCTTGGGTATGTCCCAGATTGCACTCCCAACTGATATCTTAAATTGAAAATCAATCTTGACGAATAGATGAGCTCCACGTTGAGGAATCAACAAGATACTAGTCCAAGACAAGGTACCTGCGCTTGATAGTGACTTCGCAGCCACGGAGATAACTCATGCTTCCAAGTGAAACACTAGAACAAATGAAAGCTCCATCCTGCAACTTTCTTAACCTGGCTACCCCTTTCAGAAAATATCAACTAAGGGACACCAAAATAACTTGCATCTTTTCCTTGGTAAGCTAAACATCATAATGACCTTTTGATACACAGGAGAAACTCATGTGCATAAGTACGAACAAGTAACCTGCAATTATTTGCGAGTAGAAAAATAGCTGTGCAGTAAAACGGCCATAACTCCTATTAGGATAATTCAATAAAGATGTAGTTTATACTGCTGGAAAGCTTATAAAATCCTCTACAACTTCCTTATTATGGAGAACTTTTCCAGATTCTGCAGTTAAGGGAGTCGAAAACAGTGCACAACAAAATCTGTTTTAGGTTCCTGACAGCACATATGCGTTATCTTGTGATTTTCATAACTCCCAAACCATAAGAGCTATAAGGGAAGTTCTTACGGTCAGAGAAAGATGTTGAAGTATAGTGTTGTCCAGAAATTTTCCTTGATATTTTTGGGCATCCAAAAGCAGAGGTATAAGTCGAGGAAGACAGACTACTTTAAGAAAAACAGGATAAGGTAGAAACGTGATTTAGGGAAACTAAGGAGATAGATAAGAATAATCTTTAAGTCTTCATGCTTCCTTGATTTATATTGATGGGATATAAGACATAGATCTTCGATAGCCAAAAGATGACAAGAAAGATAAGGTTTAAGCTTCAGTTCTTCATGTCTTATTGCTTGAGATACTTAGGGCTTACTGTAGCAGATGCTACCCCACTTAACGAAGCGCTTGCTAATCTTCAAAACTTCATTCGAGGACTGTCTTTAGAACACGTAGATAGGGATGACACATAAGCAACACACCATGCAAGACAAGCACACAACACAACAAAGTGACACTACACAGGCTTCGCATTAATGGTGAGCACCCTAATGAGTGGTTTATAGATGATGAAAAGCCATCGATAATTTGAGTAAAATAAAACCAAAAACTTAGTAAATCAAAAGAAATAAAATAACATAAAAGTGAAAATAGCTCAAAGGAAGCTACCAAGGAGGGGGAGACAATATGACAAGGAAGAGAAATAATCAAATCAATGTACCAAGAAGGTAGCAAAATAGTTTCATAGCAAAATAATGTTTAGAGAACGTCCGGTGCTAACTAGGCATACGTCCTACAGTCAACACTGTTCTGATACTATTCTGTAACACCCAGTTTTAATAAACAAAACTAGGCTTATCATATATGTGCCCAGAAAGTCCGCACATACAGAAATAGAAGTAGAGAGTATCAAAAACAATGTTATATAGGGAAAACTTACTTATATTTAACACTTACATTAGAGTAACGCTGAACGGTAGCTAATCTTTTCTTGGAAGTCCTTCACAGGGACGGTTGGCTCGGGGCACATACGCCTAGCACTTCTCATAAAACATACTTGCTCCATCATCTGGTACCCATCCGGGATTTTTCAAAGAATTGAAAAGTAAAGGCAAGCCGTAAGTACATGTCGTACTCAGCAAATATAACATGGGGTTCATGAGGCTCAAAGGCTGACACTGGTTTACTATATTTAGCTTTTAAAAGATTAACACTCTGGCAATAATAGCAACAAGGTAGTAGCACTTCCCATAACCACATAATCAAGTGAACAAGAATTAAGAATAATACATAACAATTCACAATATGATTAAGCAACATAATTAAATATCATCCATCAATGATCAGCTATTCCGTAAGAATCCCCAAGGCCGCCCGTGTCCGTGGGCACGGCTAGTATACCATTTTATTAAACTCTGCGCAGAGGTGTACACTTTCACTGTGAGTCGTGATTTACCCTTTCGCCCGAGGTGATCAGCCTCTTAATCCACTTCCAAGGAAGATCGGCAGGGTTCACTATGAAGCCTTTCAAAGGTTCGTCTAACAAGTTAGGGCCGCTAGGATTCCGTAGCAAGCAGATGTAGAGCCCCCTTTCCAAATGGTTCACACCCACAGCAGACACACATAAGGACAGAGGCCGCACTATACCCATCGTGGCACGCCCCTCTTGCGCCTTTCAGTAACCACTAACAAGCTAGAAAAGGTCCTCATACTTGACTAAAGCCAGAGCCATATAGCCCTCACAAATTGCATCAGAAATCTCGGCGACCACTTACAGATAAGTCCTTATGGAGAGAAATTAGAGCAACAAAACACCAAGCTCTAGATCTCTATAACAGTAATAAAATCATCTTTTAACGTTAATACATATTCCATTATTCATGTTACGAGATCATGGTTATATATATCCAGCACTAGCAAGTACTACCCATATGCAAATATCCCATGGTCATCAAGGTGTAAGATAATCAACTCTAAATCATCCTTAATAGGGAATCAAAGACACATGCATATGAAATATGGTGGATATTGTGAATAGGTAATCAAGGAGGTCCCCAAGCTATACTTGCCTTATATACTTGCTTAAACCAGCTCATTCTTTAGTCGTCACATCGCCTTCTTCCGATCCCCAGTGCTCATCGACGGACCTCGTTCTACTCGTAGCAATCATCATACAAAGGCAAACATACCAGTAGCAAACAAAGAATAACTAAGAACAGCACACTAATCATAATTTAATTCAAATTAAACATCCATTAAGGTTAATCATATTTTATGTGTAATTGTTGTCGTATAATTTAAAAGCCGACTACACAGAGAACTTTGAAAAAAGAAAGGTGTATGTGAGAACTAATTTAGACTAGTCTAGTTATTATATATTTGGCAAATTTGTCTCAGTAGGACAATGCAAAAGCTCAGTATTTTGCTGCAACACACCGCAACGGCGCTTGTTTGCCGAGTACCATTACAAATTCATGCTCATTTGCCGAAACACACCGCGTTCATTAAAATAACAAATTGCAGCGTTTGGGAGAGAGAAACATGACGGAGTAGACGATTTTGCCCCTGCTTTTGCCGCGTCTTGCGTTCGTGGTCCGGTTGAACCACGTAGAACCGATCGAACCGGACCTGCGGCGCGGCGTCTTCTTCCCCATTCTTCTCGGCCTCGTTCTCTCTCCCCCTGTCGCCCGCCCCCCCGCAAGAACCCTAGCTCCCTAGGTTAGGGGCGACCCCATGGCATCGAGCTCGCATTCCAACCCCTTCGCCGCGCCTCACCCGCTCCCCGTCCGTGGAGTCGTATAGGGACCCTGCAGGATTCTTGCCATTGATAGACTGCGAGAAGTGCGGAACAAGACTCATCGGCCACGTGTCATAGAAGATCGGTAGCAAGGGGAAGAGGTTCTACAAGTGTCCATTGCTTGAGCATGTAAGTTTCTGTGATTTGTTGTTGTGACCGTGAGGGATCTGGTTTTTCAAGTTCAATTTGTCTTGGATTTGCAGACCGATTTAGCTTGTGGCACATACATGTTTGAAGAACAGTACGTAGAGTACTTGGTCGCCAAAGGCCATCTCCCTCGCGGCTGCAGTCGGATCAAAGGGCCAGTGCGAGACGACAGGGCAATGGAGGTGGTACCAGCTGGGCACGCCATGGTGAACGCTGCTGAAATGTTGAAGGCCTGTGAAGGTGTTGAGGCCTGTCAAGATCTGTTGATCAGTGCTGTCAGTCATCTAAGGGATTTAGAGGCTTTGCTCAAGTCTTTAGCTGACAGCCAGACCACTTCGATCAACAAAGTTGTTAAGATAGGGGAGTGGTTGCTTGTTGTAGCTCTTGCCAATCTTTTCGTCTTAGTGCTAGTTTTGCTGGTGTTGTTGGTTAAGTGAATGTTGCAGCAGGCTTACATGTAGAAGATGGCAGTAACTTGACATGTATCAGTTATGTAATTGTAAGACTTATATTGTGAACCTAGTTGAATAACCAGTGGCAAATTGTGTTGACATGTATGAGCCTAAAATGTATAGATGTTGCATAACTGTTGTCAATAACCAGTGGCAAAGTGCCATAACTTGCCATAACTACTGTCAATAACTTGCCACAGCTCTGGGAATAACTTGCCACAACTATTGTCAATAACTTGCCATAACTTGGACTAACTATTGTAGCAAAGTGCCATACATTTCACAGGTCTGACTTCAACATAACAGGTTCTACATAACATAGGTCCATATGTCCATTACTAAGTTCATTACAACACAACACAAATCATAACTGACATCACAGGTCCCTGAGTTCATTAGAACACAACAGAAATCATAACTGACATCGCAGGTCCATTATCTGCTTCTTCTTGCTGATCCTCTTGCTTGGTCCCTCTGTAGTGTCCATGGTCTTCTTGATCATAGTTGTCTTGGTGGTGGTCACCTTCTCTGTCTTCTTAGTCTTCTTCCTCTGCGCCAAGCCTTCAAAAGCCTCCACCAATGCCCTTTTTCGGCTGTTAGGAAGTAGAAAAAGTTAGGCACAGTTTTTAAGTCTCAATTAAGAGAAAAATGTAGTTTATTTTCATATACCTTCTAGTGTTTGCTGCTGGGCTATTGGTAAGTGCTACAGGTGGGCTATTGTTAGGTGCTTTCTGGTAGGTCTGTTGGTAAGTCTTTGTGTCTTTCTTTGGTGGGCTATTGGTACTGCTACTTCCTCCAATCTGTGATTGTTGTGTCGACACAGTGGTTGCATGACTTGATTTGTTTGTCCTCTTTCTCTTTGGCTTGGGGGGTGCTGGTGGGGGTGCATCAGAGTCGTAGACCGTTTCATTACAGGTCTTCATCATATGGCCGAATTGACCACACCTCTTGCACTTCCTCTGCGTACCTGTCTTGCCACCTTCTTCTGCACTTTTGATCCTTCTATTTCTTGGACGGCCTACAGCTCTCTTGAACCGAGGAGACCACAATTTGAAACCCATGTCAACTTTAGGCCACTGAGTTCTATCTGTCATTGGGTGTATAGCATTCTCATATGTTTTCTTGAACATTGCAACTGAGTAATAGTTATCTATGTAGTCTTCCACACTCCTGTTGCGCATAGAAGTGATAAGACAAAGAGCATGAGTACAAGGTAGTCCACTGATCTGCCACTTCTGACAACTGCATGTCCTTGCCTCAAGATCAACAGTATGCCTCCAAGTTTTTAGTTCCTTTGTAGTGCCTTGGATCTCAGCAGTGTTGTTAGGACCCCTATGTATGACATACTACAAATTTCTACTCATAGCATGAAGCTCTTTTGTGATGTGAGGCAAGATCTTATCTGTCGTCCTACTTGACAATGTGCTCCTTATCTCTTGTTTCTCCATTATCATTTGCCTTATTCTATCCATCAGTGGGATTACAGGCAGTGACTTCTCATCCCTAATCCAGCTATTGAATGTCTCTGCTATGTTGTTAGTAACATAGTCACACTTGGATGCATGAGAGAACTTCCATCTGGCCCATAACTGCTTATGGTTGTCCTCAATCCACTTCATAGCCCTAGGTGCAGCCTTATTCATAATGTTGAAATGATATTCATAGTGCTTTTGGTTGTAAGCCCTACAAGTTGGCCATAGGTGTTTCTTGAATACTGCCCCTCTGTACCTCTTATTAAAATTCTTCACAAGATGCCTCATGCACTCTCTATGCTCAACCCCATTGTGGAATACAGAGGTCACTCTCTTGTCAATACCCTTGCCAGCATCTGTACTGATTACAAGTCCTGGGGGAGACCCAATGGCAACTTGTAGCTGCTAAAAACCCATTTCCAATTCTCAGCAGATTCAGACTCAAAGACCCCAAAAGCAACTGGAAAAAGCCAATTGTGGCCATCTACAGCTGGTGCTGAAGCTAATTGTCCTCTCCACCTCCCAGTTAAATGAGTAGAGTCCACACCAAGAAAAGGTCTACACCCATTCAAGAACCCATCAATACAACTCTTGAAAGCCACAAACATCCTAGTGAACCTCCTCTTGGGACCCTCTTGTGCCCAATCAATTTGCACAATGCTGCCTGGATTTGTTCTCTCAACCTCTGCCTTGAAACTGAAAGCATCTTCAAAACTATCCTCCCATTTGCCCTGTATGTCTTCTAGAGCCATCTGTCTACCATCCCACACAACATAGTAGGATAACTTGATGTTGTATTTCTTCTGCAAATCTTTCCTAAGTGTTTTTGTCCTTGTTGTTGGATCATCCCTCAAGATGTCAATAATCCTGTCCTTAACCCATGAATTGGTAGCCATGCAGTTCCTGGTTAGTTGAGATGTGGTGGCACAACCATGCTTTGCATACAACTTCTTTATCTGCATAAAGCCATCGAAAATGCATAGAAAAGGCATGAGTCAAGGACTATATTAACAAAAAAGACAACAACATACATGAGTTAAGCACTGTATGTTACAAACCTGCCAAGTCCTTCCATCCGGCAATTGCGAAGCATGGATCCTCCACTTGCACTTCTTCTTCTTGTTTACGTCGCCTGTCCCTGCGCGGTAGCCTCTCGTACCTTGTTTTCTCACAAAGAAGGAGCTGCAATTTCAAACTCATTACGCACTGCATATTGTCTAATAGCCCTCTTAAAGGTGTCCCCATCCTCAAATGTGACACCAAGGGCTATAGTGGGGTTCTCTAAGTTAGTTACATGCTGAGAAACCTCACACCCAGCTTCATCATCTACTATCAAATCATCATGTTCATTAGAGTCAGAGTCAGCAGGTTCTTCATGTACTGGGCCTTGCTGTTGGTCATCCATGTACTGGGCCTCATCATTGATGCCCACATATTCTTCATCATCTTCATCCCATGTTCCATTATCAACAACAGCCCTTTTGGTGCCTTCCCCCTTCTTTGCTTCAGCAGAGTCAGAAGACCCATCAGAGGCATCAGAGGCTGCAGAATCAGAGTCACTATCTCCCACACTAAGTGACTCCACATCCTGCCCATCATCAACACTGTGATCTTCTCCACCAGATAAGGCAATACCAACATCAGCATGGCCATCAGTAATACCAAGCAGAGGTGGATTAGAAGATGCACCAGCCTCATTATCAACAGACATGCTCTGACCGTAGGCCACCGCAACAAAGATCATAAAATTAAACAAACAGAGGCAGCCTCCTTAAGTCCCAATAGTTGGCGTGGCATTCATCGTGGCTGCATCAGTTGTTAGAATGGTAAAGCGTCTGGTATCTTTGTCGAAGAATGACAGATTAAAACCCTGATTTTTCCCATAAGACAACTTCACTGCTACCTCGTCTGTTAGATCCATCAAATTCATAGTGTCCCTATCCAGTACTAACTGAAAATCTGATGCATGGTGCGCCACATTCGTACCATCATCACAAACCTCGACATAATCTGGCACACGAACTGCTACTCGTAATGCAGTACTACTGTCCATCCTAAAAAATGGACAAGAACAACATATGAAATCCCTATTTCTGGCCAAACATCTACCTCTAATCGCAACAAACCCAACCTAACCGCAATAAAAAAGGCAAAGAGGTTAAGAATGCATACCCTTTAGGCACCCATGACAGATTGAGACCCTTCGACGGAGAATCGATACTCGGGCGGAGCCGCTTCACTTTCGGGGACGCAACCATCTTCACGCGTCCATCAACTGAGCGGGCGGCTGCGGTGGTGGTGACTGAGATCTGCGGTGCCGGGGACTGTCACCACCGACGGTTGTGGAGGCGGCGACGGCTGTGGCGGCGGCGCCGGCTGTTCATGCGGGAAGGTGGGGAAAAGATGGGATTAGGGTTCCTTGCGGCCACGGCAGTGTCAAATGAGTGAGCCAGGCGGAACGTGGTCTGGTTCGACCAAATTGGAACAGGGCGAGCGCGAGTCCGGTCCACAGGGGCATCAGCCGTCATTTTACAAAGTTTCTCTCCCCCAAACGCTGCAATTTGTTATTTTAATGAACGCGGTGTGTTCTGGCAAATGAGCATGAATTTGTAATGGTACTCGGCAAACAAGCGCCGTTGCGGTGTGTTGCAGCAAAATACGAGCTTTTGCAGTGTCCTACAGACAAATTTGCCTATATATTTCAGTTTTAAAACGAGGTCAAAACTAGTCATATTTTTTTTATAAATATTTTGATATCATTAATAAACTTCTATCAAATTGACATATGAGAACATCTACAGGGGAAATTGCATATGACGTGTTTAAGCTAGATAAATAAATCATAATTTAAGAATATATTGGTGATAGTAACTCATATTAATATTGCATATAAAACACCGAAGGGTGCACCTATGTTGATTTTATTTAGAAAGCTAGTTCCAGGTATATTAATTAAAGTAATACTATTTAGTTTATATAAATCACAAGCATGCAAAAGCTCACTAGACATGGTCACGGTAGGCTCTATGGATTTTGAAGAAGACGTACGACTAGTGCTCCATGTAAAGTTAATGGCGTCAGGTATCGGCGACTTCTGGGCTGCTGAACCTGGATCAGATTGGGGCGATGATGAATTTGGAACCAGTCGGACACCAGACCGTTGATCGATTTGGTCTGCTGTTGCTTGGCTTGGCGCACGGCAACCTTGGAACAGGGCGGCGTGGCTAGCGGGGACGGATGCGATCTAGGGCAGGGTCATGAGTCTGTTCTGCAGTTGTGAGAAAATAAAACAAGATGAGGATGTGGCCCTTAGCATGCTATATACAGGCTAGCCGAGATCATCGGCCTAGATGTGTTTCAGGATCAAATTCGAGTTGATGAGAGATAGGTGCACAGAGGGCAACAATAAGGTAGTGACGATGGATCTTACCGGCCGATCCCGATCCAGCAGGTTGAGGCACGGCCGGACAGGGACGCGATGGGAACGTCGTATGGCCAGATGACGACGACGATGGCACGCGTTGCAGCACGGATGCCGGAGAAGAAATCCCACCCTCACATGTATGGCAGTGCATGTCCATGCTTGCTGGGCAGCCTGCGACGACGGACACCAGCCCCAGGCTGGATAAGATCAGCGAGCACGCTTGGCAGCCAAAGGCATGGCGGCGGTGTAAATGCAAAACAAGGACATGACGAGAGTATCAGGTTTTTATAGGAATATGGCAGGGGTGTTAGGGTGCTCTCCACATCAGAAATCGGATCTTGGCCCATATACGTATGTATATGTATATAGAATCCAGAACGGACTTGGCTTAGGTGCTAAGCGTGTTGGCCAGCTAGGCTGTGGCCCACACGGCAGGTGTGTTGGCGTTGGGAGATGAAAGGAGACTGATAACAGATTGTGGCATGCTTCTTCAGGTTAGATTATCATGCACAAAGTTTAAAAGGCCCAACGAACTAAAAGAATAGATGGCCTGATTCAGAACTGAACATGGTAGACATATATTCTATCGTTGAAAGGGCACAAGAATAGTTTGAAGAAGTGACGAACAATTTAAGCTAAAGATAATAAAGTTGTTTTGAGAAAATCACCATGACATCATTGGCTTAGTTTGAGTTCAGAAAATTAGTAACCGAATGGCCCAGGCTTGCCATTGATGTAGACAAGAAGATATATATATGGAGATTGACAGGAGTCCTTGACGTGCAGACTTACAGATTAAATAGAGAGAGAGAGAGATCCATGGAACCAAACTGCTGGCTAAACAAAAACCAACGCCCAGCCATTTTAAGGAGAAGAAAAAGAACGATTGGTGGTTTCCTTTAAAAGATCTGTATTTAATATTATAGCATCACGCTAAGGAGAGAAAAACCGATAGGAGATAATTAGCGAGTTAAGATGATTTAGATGATTCCTAGATATATTTTAAAATAAAAACATTGCACACACAAACACAAACTCAAGCAACAAGTAAATATCACTTCAGACAACCGCTCATCAAATTAATTTAGAAAAGTTTAAAATTCATATTTTTTTTCTAGAACTAAATTTGCATTAAATTAAACTAAACTTAGAAAAATTTATCCAAATATCGAAAATATTTCTTTTATTTAGTATTTTCTAAGCACAGCCTAAAATTGAAAATTTTGGGGTGTGACAGCAGTTCAATAATATGCTGCTGAAAAACACAGCAGATGATTTGTAGAGCTATACTAAATAGCGCCCCATTGGTATATAGAAGTACAACGGCTGCTGTCTGCGGCCAAAAATTATTCACCAATCACCAGTTGGATCCTGTACAGCAATATCGCTGGCTCTCGGATGCCGAGACCAAGCTACGCAAGGACCTCACTCAAATTAATGCCGATGTCATTTGAGTCATACTAGCTTCTCCAAAAAGATTCTGTTCACAGAAAAATTGGAGCGACAAGAATCGACAATTTCCTAACGGATCCAAATCGCGTGGCCCTATCCCCTCAAGGTATATATCACGTGCCTGCATGGGCGATGGAGACGCGAGCACCAACAAGGCAACAAACTCTTACGACTCGAGGAGAGCTATAACTGGATTACAGGAAGGAAGAAAAACAAACACATTATTGTAATAATAATAATATATAAGTTTGCACGGGGCACAGGTTCACATTCATCTGAGCCATCATAGGGTGCGAAGCAAGTCGATGACACCAAGGCACAGAGCGTGGGGGATGAGGACGCTACAACAATGGACAATGTTTATATGCGAGGCATGTATGAGAAGATGGCATGCACCTATGTTTTGCTAGCTAGGTCCAATTTGGCAGAATGCCATGTAACACCCTTTCTAAGCCTGAAACTGAACTCGAGTGGATAGTTATGTTAGTTCTCATCAAGATCACTAACAGTAGATTAGATGGGAGAACTAACTTAGAACAATAGAATACAGACATTTGACTCATTACAAAAGGTACTGGTGCGAGAACACATTTAGACAGAGAGGAAGAAGAGAGTGATAGGGTTCCCAACTACACGCATAAAGCTGGAATGATTACCCTGAGGATTTGTGTTCAAACAATTAAACTAAGTAGTATATAGGTTATTACACACTTTCCTAATTGTCATATAGGTTGAAAGTCTGGTGGATTTAATTATGTCCCAGATCTTTCCACGAAAGAAAGATTTATAAGAAGACTAAACCATGAGATTTTCCATTGAACATGCATATTTAGCGGTCACGTTCCATTTTTTTAGATAATGGATACTTTATATCCGGCTTCATCTACCAGAAGGTAGAATCAAGCCAATTATTACAAAGTTCACACACCACACACGAAATCCAGCAATCAAACGTTTACACCACGACTGAAAAATAACAAGATCGAGAGAAGAGTATTGACTAAGCATGACCGAAAATCCTATTTGAAAGCCATCCATTGAAACTGAAAAATTGGAGACCTGATGTCTCTAGCAACTGGGCAGCATGTAAGAGTTGCTCCAGTAGGCCCTCACGCCGCTGCAGTCTTGCCCATTACCGAAGCTAGTAAGTTCCTCTGAATAGTACATACAAAAAAAATTTCGGTCTATATTTATCAAAAACCACCTCATTTCTTGTTATCCATATTGTCCAACATAGAGCAGACGCTGCTGTTAATAATAATGCCTCATGAGATTTACCACCTCCCTTAGACTAAGTATTAAATAAATTCTCAAAGTTAAGTGGAGGTGCTAGACCAAACATTAAATATACAAATAGCGCCATAAAAACTTAGCATAGCAACAATAGAAAAAGATGTGATGGATGGTTTCTAGAGAATGACAAAAGGAACAATTTAAATCACCGTTCCAATTGCGTCTGGCTAAATTATCTTTGGTTAAGATAACACTTCTCTTTAAATACCACAAGAAAATCTTTATCTTTGAAGATATTTTAATTTGTCAAATATCTTGTGACGCCCTAACCCTATTAATTAATAATTAACGCAACATACATCGATTTAACTCAAAAAATACCTGATGAATGTAAATCCCACACAAACATGTCTCTTTCCCCCCTGGTGAAGACCTGATAAGGCATGCATCAGCTATGCTTGAATGATCTACATTTCAATGGAGTTACTATCTCATTGATATGCATATATAATTGCATTGAATCAGATTGTACCACCTGGTGAACTGTTTCAGCCTCTCAGACCTGAGTATAAAAGCCGGGAAGGGAGCAGAGCGAGGCCGGTATTGCTAACTCTAGCTAGCTCCTCCAGTGATCTTGCTGTAGAAATTATGTATAGGATCGGAGTAGGAAGCATCAGGATCAGAGCACTTGCATTACTAGTCTCTCAATCAAGCAACATAAGAAAACACAGCAAGAGCACAAGATAGAGGTAGCCACCCTATGTCCCTACCCTATCACCGCAGGAGATGATGTAGCCCTCTCGCCACTTGCACTACGGGAAAAATGGTCTTTGCCGAGTGTCAATTTCTTTGCCGAGTGTCACACTCGGCAAAAGAAGCTCTTTTGCCGAGTGTCAAAAAAAACGCCGGGCAAAAAAAACACTCGGCAAATAAGCTCTTTGCCGAGCGCCAAAAAAGACACTTTCGGCAAAGGCGCTTTTTGCCGAGTGCTAAAAAAAGACACTCGGTAAAGAATTTTTTTAACACCGCGAATTTCTTTGCCGAGTGTCACACTCGGCTAAAAAGAAGCTCTTTGCCAAGTGTTTTTTTGACACTGGCAAAGAATTTTTTAAAGCACATTTTGAGGCAGTAAATTAGTTCAAATGAAAAAATTGTTATTTCAAAATATTCTTTGCCGAGTGCCAAAAAAATGCACTTTCGGCAAAAGAAAGCTTTTGCCGAGTGCCAAAAAAAAGCACTCGGCAAAGAATATTTTGAAATTTTGAAAACGACTTCGGATGAAAAAACAATCTAAACGAAAGTTGTAGATCTCGAAAAGTTATGAAACTTTGTAGTTGACAACTTTTTATTTGAATTCAATTAGAGCCTCAAACAAGCAATTTACACTCGGTTTGATATAATATTTGAGGAAATAAAACGATAACTAAACACAAGTGAGTGTGTAGTGCGGTGGTAGAGAAGGAACCACACGAGGCGAAGGTCACGAAGTTCGAATCCCACCGCCGCGTTAGCCATGAAATTTACGTGAAAAATGCCGTGAGTTGCACCGAGACGGAGACGGGCGGGCGCTGGCCGGTGGGTCCCTTCCCGGATTTAAATAAATTTTTTTGCTATTTATTTTCGGGTTTTTTCGATTTTTTATTTTGCCGAGTATTTTTCTTTGCCGAGTGTCTTTTTGGCACTTTCGGCAAATCCTTTGCCGAGTGCGGCACTCGGCAAAGAACGCTTTGCCGTGAAGGGATATGCCGAGAGCTCTTTGCCGAGTGCTGCACTCGGCAAAGGCTTTGCCGAGTGCAATTGATTCTTTGCCGAGTGCAATTGCACTCGGCAAAGCACCTGCCTGCTGTAGTGTTGGAAGTTCTGAGATCGCCAGCCAGAGTGCTAGTGGAGGTGAGATACAACACAGCGCTGCCAATTTTTGGGCCGTTGTGCCATGGCTACGAAGATGAGTTAATTAGGCTAGTCAAGAGCTAAAGAGACAATTAGATGGATAACCACAGCTCAAATCGCAACGTCTTCGAGAGCTGTGAATTGCTGAGGCTCCAGAATAAGGAACACTACATGTTTCGAGAGTACAATATTGTTTCACCGCATCACTTATTCCCAGTATAATATTGTTGATGCCCAAAATCATTAGCAAATATTAGGTAGTAGTTATTCAAACCAGATTAACTGTACTAGATTTTAGTCCCTCCATCCAAACCACCCTCTAAGGCAATTTATTGCAGGTTGATGCAAGCTATTGAGAGGCCTGAGCAGGGACAATCTAGTGGCAGTGGCGCACTAGAGAGGAATGCATAGGTGGAGCAGGGAGGGCCAGAGGGAGGCGACCTTGAACGCAACAAAGGTGGCAGCGTGAAGCAGCCTTGGGGAGGGTGGAGGAGGGAGAGGGGCTGAACTATAGATGCAGGTCGAGCAGGAGAACCGGCAAGAGATTCCAAGGTGCAGCGAAGCTTTAGATTGGGACTAGAAAGGGTGGAAGAGGCATCACGAAGCTTGTTCTGGAAGGCCCTTTACAAATCGTGGTTACCTAGCTTGTTCTAAAAGTCCGTTGCACAGCTGTTGTAAATAGCCAGTTCTGGAAGGTCCTTTACATAGCTGTTATTAAAGCCGTTGGATAAATATCCTACGACCAACAATTTATTGTTGACATGGCCCAATCTCCTGCAAGAGCTTGAACCTTATTTCGTCATTTAGAGATTGGAACAGGCAATGTTATGTTTTTTTTAAATTGAGAACTACATTTACTTTTGTAGGGTAAAGCGGCGGCAGCAATAGGTTTCCACGCGCGCGCAAGAGAGAGAGAGAGAGCGCTAAGAAAAGGCACCAACGGCAATAGGTTTGTACCGTAGGATATTTTTCAATGTGTAATTTAGATGTATGTTTTTATCTCATGTAATATCTAGGCACCAACGGCAACAGGTTTCAACCATATGATATTTTTTTTTATTGTGTAGTTTAGATGTATTTTTTATCTCGTGTAATTTAGATATACATACCTATTTTACTAATTTTTTATTATAAATTTTATAATTATAGTGGTGGGTAATTTATATGTATATTTAGTGGGTTATTTTTAGGATTTTTTATAATGGCAAATGTGGGTAATTTTTAGAAAACCAAATAGATCAAATGGCTATCATTGTTAGATGGTTCTTGATTGATGGCTAGATGTTTCTAATTTTTGTGAGAATTTATAGGATTTATCTATTTTTCTAGAGCATCTCATGAGGATTAACATGGGAGCCTTCGTTGGGGCCTCTAATTAACAATAATAAAATTTTTGAGATAACGACCAAATGTGTCCATATATTACAACAAAATAAACATGGGACACTATACCGTGTGGCTGGACACATGCTATTCTAATTAACTCCTATTTGAGCAAGGGATGAGAGTTCAGGTCGCCGATGAACCACTTGGGACTTTTATCTAAAATTCATCATGTATTATTACTCTTAAAACCAGCCACTTATGCTCCGGAGGGACGACGAACAGATGGATCCATGAGAGAATATAACAGACAAAAATTTGGAGAAGGAATTTTTTTCTTCTTATAATTAGGTATGGTGTACAGACATAAATATAAATATAATTTGAGTCGTCACCCATAAGGAGCTCCTTCTCCAACTTCTTGTATACTGGTTTGACGGCAACCAGGAGGGAAGATATCATTGCTTGGCTACTCCACGGCAAACTTCGCAGGCTGTGGAAGTGGTGACATGGCGTGATATATAAGGTAGTGACTATCGAAAGATCATTGTGGACCCACATGAGATGAAGCATGTGCTCATCTCAAAGTTGAATATTGGCTATACAACAAAAATTCTTGACAGCGAGCAGCTCCTCTGCTATCCCAGTCTGGCCTTGTACTACTTGTGCAAATAACCCACAGAATCCTGCTTCTCATTCCGCTAGCACAGGATTCTGCAAGATGCGATCCACCATGTTTAAATTGTTGCATATAGTTTTATCTGAAGCTTTCAAAAATCAACATGATCGAACGAGGGCATGAGCTATTTATGTTGTCGTCTCCTCGTAAGAATGAGTTCCCGATGCCTCCCATATCTACGCACTGTACCTCCCATCAGTAGCAGTACCAAGGGGCAGTAGGGGCCGTGTGGCACAACTATATATTTATTTCTCTGCCTTTCACTAACGTGTTCTTTTGTAACGAAAACATCACAACAGTGGTTTGAGGATGTCATATACTACTTGACTGTACCCTCCACACTCCAGCTATAAATTATATGCACTTACAATCTGTGGTAGACCGATAAAAAAGAGTTTAGGTGGGGCCAACACGAGCAACAAGCTATACTATAAAAAAAGAAAAGAAAGAAAAGGAAAATTGAACACATAGACACATTGCAATCGCATAGACTACAGCAAGCAGTCAATGGTTTTGGATGATTCCTTTAATTTGAGGAACAAATATTCTTCTTGCACCAAAACATTCAAAATACATAAAAACAAAACTACCGGTCACCACCACAGTGATAGAGAGAGTGGGGAAGAGTAGTGCCGGTACAATTCGCAGAGTGCAACTACCGAGGAAAGGGGCAGTAACCCCATTGTGTGCTTTGCGCATCTAATGACTTTGCTTGGCCATGTAGTGTTGGCCCAATTAATCAAGCCAAGATGCACCAATGGTTAGCGTCTCTTCTTCACTGATCTGAGACAAGTGAAAAGTTAATTCACCAAGTGTAACGCTGCTCTGCAACTAAGACTGCACATAGCCACGGTAGTATAGTGCCTAGCAACACAATAATAATGTCCTGAAGTGGTGGTCTAACATTGCAAACATCCCTTGTGTCAGGCAAGAAATGGGTTGTGTTCCACACAATTTTTATTTGTGTTGAGAATTGGGAAGGAAAAAGAAGTGCAAGAATGTTTGAGAAAAAAGAAGCTTCCAACCTTTCAAGCCATGTAATTTTTCGTGTGGGTGGGGGGCACAGTGTACTTCACTTGTCACACACATTCCACAAGTTGATAAGCAACTGTGCTTCCTAAAACATACTTCGATAATTTCCTAGAGAGGCCCGTCCACTCTTTTTTTCGATAGTAGGCTCGGGAGGAACCATGGTTATGGTTCGGAATGACGATGCATGGAGCTTTTGGGGATGAAGATGCTCTAAAAGGCAAAAGTAATGTCCAGACGAACGACCACGTGGCCTCATCTAAAACCTGACAGTCAAGGCCAGAGTATATGCATGATGATATGTATGTACACCAGCCATGTGTATCTGTTTCGTTAGATCCAATTTGGTAGAATGGCCATCTATCATCCTGTATTAACCTGAAACTAAACTGAACATGGTGATCGAAGATTTACTCACATGCACTTGTTTGTATTAATTTCAGTGGATGGTACACTCCATGCAGTAGATGTATGTGCATAATCTCAGGATTGATTAGGCTATATATTTGTGTTCCACCAATCAAATTAAATAGTATATTCTTGCACAGTTCCCTGATTGTCAGCTAGCAGGTTGAAAGTTTGGCAGATTAATTCCCAAACTAGAGAACAGTTGTTTTCATGAAAGAAAGGTTCATAATAAAAGATAAAGATAAAAACGTTAGACTTCTAGTGAACATCCTAGTGGCACCAGTTCTCACGATCTCTCCGAAGATGTATGGCCCTTAATTGATTTAACATTTATTTATTGCCTGACTTTATTTCAATGGATGACTAGTTGGCGACTCATTGATATGAGTGGCAAGTGCATGGTGAAATCAAATTGTACCAGTGCATGGTGCAATTAAATTGTACCTCTTCTCTCTAACCAGAGTATATATAAAGCAGCAGGGAACAGAGCAAAACGCCTGTGTTTCTCTGGCTGCCCAAGTGGTCTTACTATGGAAATTGTGTATTGGAGTAGGAAGCATCAGGAGCATTTGCGTTACTACTCTGTCAGGTGGAAGTTAGATAGAGGTAAGAAGTGGCGCCAAATCACAATCATGAGGCTCACTCTGATGCTACAAGGAATACAATCTCCGTCTAGTGCTCACTCGTGGGCCAAGACAATGTTGCTTGTCAAATTGATATGTAATTAGCAATCCGACTTGAAAGAGCAGTACAGTTAAAATCATGATGTCAAAAACTAAACTAAACAGGCAGGGAACTCCCCCATCAGACCCTCCGGTTAACATATTTTCCAAAAAAATCAGACACCCCCTCACCAGTCACCACTTCCAAATACTACAAGCTGCATGACCATCGCAACAACTTCTCAAGCCCATCAAATACATGGTGAATGATGACCCATGTCTAGCACTCTAGCTAAACTATAAACATAAATAGTTACACACAATAGCTGCTATAAATAATATAAGTTGCCAGTATATAAAATTGTTATAAAATATGTCATCATGTGTCTACTTTTGTAGAACTCATCATAATGAACGTAATGGTGCAAACGAAATTAAAAATAAAGATTTGGTAAGAAAGTTATCCAATTTAAAATAGTTGAATCGCTTAGTTCAAAACTCTAATTAGCATCTTACGTGACGTGAGTATGTACTTGTTGCTTCGTATTGTTGGGCCAGCCCGATTCGGATAGCGTGCCCTTGCATGACAGGTTTTTGTGGGCTCCGCCTCCGTCTCGCCTCTCTGGCACGTGGCTACCAAGCTAGGCCAGACCTCGGCCTGCTTGCGCGCTGGTCGCGCGCTCGATGTCGAGCGCGACCCGTAGCGCGTTAGAGTTTCCGAATGTGATATTACTAGTAGTAATGCGCGCTCCTGCGCGCTAGTCGGTGTTGGTATAGGAAGTAGTGTTTGGATGAAAAAAAAAGAGTAGAAGAAAAAAAAGAGTAGTAGAAGAGAAAATGAAGAGGAGGATGGAAGGTGATATCTGAGGGAAGTAGAAGGGGATAGTGTAAAGCGTGCGCCCTTGTGCGCGTAGGTCATTGATCTTGTAATGATTTGATTTAAGAGGTAGTTTAGATGCACAGCAAAAAAAATTATATATACCTCTACAAAAGCCAAGAAAAAAAAACACATAATGTGGAATGGAAGTAGTCCAGCTATGAGTAGATTACATGTCTTATGTAGGTGTGGCAGCTAATGCAATAGACACAGACATTATAAGTGAAAGAGTCTATAAGTTTGGGGTACATAATGCATACATCTTGCTTTTTGGAGGTATGTCACAAGACTTTCTAAACAAAGTTTTTCATGTCTCGACGTCAATGTACAACCGAAGCCTACATTTTTCAGCTTGGAGGATGCGTCACCAGCAAAAGCAGAGAAAAATCTTCTCATAATGGAAAAATCCAAGCAAAAAATTTGAAGCAGCATAAAATACCTGTAAAGTAGTAAGGTCAATCATTAAAACTAATAATGTATTTTGACCAAGAGTCCTAAAGAGCAAAGCCTTAGGTCTTCCGTAAGTGGCCTAGATCTAAGAATATCCATGTATTGGAGAATCGAATCATGCAGCACTACTAACACTTGAGTTTCTTGTAAGCCCAGAATCTAGATTATATTGTTCATTCAGTGAGGGCACTACTTGTCCAGCAAGTAGTTCAGTAGTCTGAAACATCAGTAGAATAAGAATTGAGGAGTTGTAGCCATCGCCTGTCAAAATTGAGACACCATGGAATTTAAATGAATGATCAACTTGAGACAAGGAGCAACGTATTGTCAGTACTTGGTACCTTTTTTTATATTTGCTGAAGTTATGACCTTTTTTATACTTGGTACCCTTTTTATATTAGACATATTAGTGGTCCTAGGAGAGCATCCACTCTTTGAATCCAAATACACTAAGTAGGCATAGTAGTGGTTTTACAAAAGTAGGCAATGTCCCAGCGGTAAGGCGGTGGTAGAATATAGTACACCGCCTAAGGTAACACCAATTAGGCCTCCTGAACTGGGAATATACATGTATAAAGCAGGCACCTCCTGAACTGCTAAAGGCCAATAATGATAGAACAAAAAACGATCTGTTCAAAAACAGCAGCACAAAACTCAGAAGATGCCCCTATAGAGGTAAACAACAGTAAGAAATCAGGGAATGCAGTTGTGTAAAAGGAAGTCATGTTTGTAGAGACAGACAAGAGGTGAAAATGAAAAGGATGACCTTGAAGTAGGTCACAATACCTGTGGTGATAAAAGGCAAAGCTGATGCACCCGATGATATTTGGAAATCATTAAAGGGTAATACAAATGATGCAAATCGAATCCTGCCCACAGATATAGGTGTGACAAATGAATCTGTAGAATGTAGATACACAGGAAGCACACAGCAAACTGCAAACCTTAATCTATGAAGAGGTAGATGTCTGTATCTGTAGTCAGCAACAAATTCATGAAATAAAAAATATCTTCATGAAGGATTTAAAGTGAGAGTGTGATAAGCTGTAGCTGAGGGCAAAAAGGTCACCGGCCAAATCAAGGACAATAGATCAGATGCCAAATGGGTGCAGAAAGGAAGCAATTAAAATCAATGTAAAATCAGGCAATATGGTGAGTTAGGTGGATTGGTTTGCAATAGGCCTCCTTTAACACAGGTATACAGACATGCGAATTTAACTAACCTGAAAGCCCGCAGCCTTTTTCAAAAAGCAGAGAAAACCTGAAAGTAATACAAAAAATGGATAATACATAGGAGTTAAAAAGGCAGGTTCTTATAGGAAAACGCATGCCAATTTCATGGTACATGAAAGAAATCTGGAGTAGCACATAGTATGTGTCGCTATAAAACAAATCATGAGTATCAACAGTATCAACACCATATGTGTTATCAGGGGAAAGTGCATGCAGAACGTTCTCAAAAGTTAGTCCTAGTTGTACCAACTGGAAAAATAAGATCATTAAAAGAGAGAAGTCACAAAAAAATGCCTATCAACAGAAAGAAAAGGCACTCAAGTATATTAGCACAAATCGATAAAGTGGGAAAGAATTTATGGAGACATATATTAATAAATTTACTACAACCAACTGTATACAGGGGAAATGCAATATCTCTGCACCCAGGTTTACCGCAATGCCTAGCGAAGAAACTCACCAGGGAAAAAAAAAGGAGCAACAGTAACTGAAATTAATGCATGATACACAAAAATTCTAAAGAGGCAAACTGTCTAGGCAAATTTGTTCAGTTAAGCATTCGGAAATGTGTCGGATTGAAAATATGGTCATGACCGATTGGGTTACTGAGGTTTAAGTGATATCATTTACAAATCACGAGATATAACCGGTTTCATCAGGACGTAGTGTAACACCTCAGGTGTTGGCTCACTAAATCACCTGCATAAACTGGTCATAAGCATCATCATCATTTCATATATGCATGTGTATGACAAGTCTTTATGCAACTTCTATGTTTATGCTCTTGAAAAGTTCATTTGATGCTTACTTTGCTTGCTTGATTCAATATCATGTCGTGTAATGTTGTCAAATGTGCTCTACAGTAGTCTAGCTATGCTTAGGACACAAATTGGAACAATGTTCATGTAGATCATTTTGCTAAATGATGCCCCTAAATGATAGTTGACCAAATTTCCCTCCTAGACCTCTTCTCTTTGACTGTTTCAAATCTGCAAGCTAGAGGCTTTGCATGGCTGTGAGTCCTAAATAAAAGTTGTAGATAATTTTATGTAGAACAAACTTTGTTTAAGGCTCATGTCATGAAAATGTGTGCAATATGCTCAAAAATGCACATCTCTGCCGAAACCAGTGCTGAATTGAGCCTCTGAAAAATGGCTAAGTCATGGAATGCATTCAGTGTGTTTTTACCTCTGTTTAACAGCTTGTAGTTTCTAAACTAAGCCAAACCAGAGCAAGTGCTTATAACCAAAGTTGTAGAGCATCATTAGGGCTAGAACTTTTAGTAATACACCTTTGGCTAATACTGCTCGGATTAGGAAATAAGGACCAGGGAAGGGGGTGGTTTCAGTCGGCGGAACTTTGACCGAATCGGCATCCTGCCGATTTGAATCAGCCGGAGGTGGCCGACCGGTGCCAGCACCTGGTCGCCACTTGGCGGCCGTACGCCGGCGCGGGGCCCGCTGGCCAGGTCGACGACGCCACCACATCACCACGTCCCTGTCCCGCCTCTCCCTTGCCCTCATTCCTCCTCTCGCTCGGGCCGAAAGGAGAGAAAGGGGGGAAGGCAACGCCCGACGCCCGCCCAGCGTTTTTCGCCGGGCGTGCAGCTCGCCAACCACAGCACCACCTCCAAATCGCCACCGTCGGTAGCTCCGCCTTGTCGTCCTCTTCCACGACCCGGCTAAGCGCCTTCATCCATCCATTGGTGAGCCCGCATTGCTCGCTCCGCCACCATCGCCATGGCGGGCGCCGCCGAAACTTCAAGCTCGCCACGCCGGCGATGCTCCGCCGCTCTATCTCTATCTCGCGCCTTTGTCTCGAGTTCGCCGTGAGTCGTAGTTGGTGTAGCTCCGGTCGGTTAGGCCAATTAGGGTTCCGGCTAAGCGGAACGGCAGCGCCGCCACCCGCGCTCTCGCCGGAACGCCGCCCCGCCGCGCGAACCAAGCTCTCCGCCGTAGCAACACTAGCCTCCAACACGCTCGCTTGCCGCCTAGGGCGCGATGAGATAGTGCGCGCTGGCTCAATTGAGCCCGCCGTTGCCGGGAACGGCAGGGCGCGTCGTCTGCAGGCGCCCGCCCGCCGCCATCGTCGCCGTCGAGCTCGCTCCGGCCGATGCGCGCGCCTCTAACCTACCCTAATCGACGCTGGCCAGGTCGCGGGGAGCACAACGGGGTGATGTGGTCGCCGGTGACCTCACCGCCGGCGTGGTTTCTCTCCGTCAAAATCGCGCCGCCGTCGTCCCTGTTCTGTCCGACCGACAGGTGGGCCCGTTGACCCCGTGGGTCCCGCGTGTCGATCCTGATGAAGTTAGGTTTTTCGTTTTATGTTTTTCCAGAAAAATGCTTATATCTTCAATAAATCATATCTGGAGCTAGAACAGTCCAAATGAGGTGGTTCCAATTTTGTTGGATCCCTCTGTAGATCTAGTTTTTATTAAAAATATAAAACATGGCATGTTCTGCAGTAAAAACTGTTTGGTCTATTTATTTTGTTCTAGGCCTTGGAAAATGGTTTAATGCATAACTAATTATTGGTTAGTGCTAAAAATATGAATCCAGTTGGGTTGGCTTTATTTTGACATGCTCTGTCTAGGAAAAATAATGGCTAGCATGTAAATATGTTTTGGAGGACAGTTTGCTAATTAAGTTGTTTAAATGCCTTGAATGTTCTTCTATTTATCATGCTTTCTATGCACATGCTATTGATGTGAAATTTATCATACTGCCTCTTTGTGGTTTAGTGTAGCTAAGAAAAATTTAAAATCTGTTGTTTGATACTTTTCAAATGGGTTTATGAATTATCACCCTTTAGGCTTGTGTAGCTTGTTCTTTTGCTACAGGAAGTTGTACTTAGAATTTTAATGTGATATTTGAACTGCAGTCTATGTGAGCTATGAGTACTCCACTGTAATTTTTGTAGATTTTTCTGGGTACTTTTACTATGTGCTCAATTGTGCCCTTAAATGATGGGATTGAATGAAAAGGGTGTTTTAATTAATGTTTTATAGTGGTTTATTAGGTTTTATGTTAATCATTAGTCTTACTTTAACTGTTGGTTAAGTTGGGTGAGCTTGAAGTGCAAGTTTGAACATGAGTAAATAATTAATCCTCCAATTTAAGCCTTTTCTGGACAGCTAGTGGTACTTTTACTTTTGCATATCTAAGATGGTGTTTTCTGGCTTTGTGGTCAATAGAAACGTGGTAGATAATTTCATTGTCTAGTTGCTGTTAAAATTTGAGAGCATTTGGTGGAGTATTCTAGGAGTTATGGTGTTATCTTGTGAGGTTCCAGAAATGGGTCATTCTCTGGAATTTCTGGACAGATCTGGGAAATCTGTTTGTTTGACCTTTTTGTTTTGTGAATCTGTCTATGATGTCTAAATAAGAGTTGTAGACAATTTCATAAGCTTTCCAGAATGTCCTCATACATGTAAATTGGATTTATATAACTCCAGTTACGGTAGTCTCTTTCAGCTGCTCTGTGTAGGACAGAAACCCTGAAATGTGTTTGCTTTGAATACTTGCCCTTGTGTGTGTGTGACTTATATCTTGTAGATGCTTTGCTAATTTATACACGTGATTAGGTGCAGGTTGTATGCCCTTAACTGATGATGAAAAGTTATACCTTGACTTGCTTGGTGAGTGTTCAATCCTGTTTAGAGAGGAGATATGCACCTACTCTCAGTAACTTAAAGTGATTTGAATAGAGTCATCACCTCAGCTGGAGGGTTTAGTGTTGTTGCTGTTATTTACTCTCTACTTGGTCATCCTTTGCATCCTTTATGCTCATTATGTATTGCATTCAATAGGTTCGCCGAAGGGGGTGACGCTCTTGGAGTTCGGGGACTGCAGCGGGAGCAACAGGGAGGAGGAGCAAGGGGGGACCAACCCCGAAAAGCAACTCCGTCGAAGAAGAAAAAAAACTAACTCGAGTGCCCTAATCACGAGCCTGCAACCTTTGTGAAAGGCAAGCCCCGAGCATATTAAGTCTCCCACTTTTATAAAATGCACTTGAGTACTTTATGTTGTTTACTGCATTAGGTATAGGAATTGATTGAAGATGTTTCTGCATTTATCCTATCCTTGTCCAAGATATATGTTATATCCTAAATCCTATATTTTAGGTTAGGAGCGATGCAAATGCTTAGCCATGCTTTGACCGGTAGAAGTCGGGTGATATCCTGTCATCCGAAAGTTATAGGTGGTTACTCTCTGTCACGGTTGGCTATATATGCTATCGTGGGAAATGAACCATGTGTTAATTCGACGAGAAAGGCCGGGCAGGGGGGCAGGGACCCCGCCTGTGCGGTTAAGGACTGGAAGCGTCGTCCGTTCTGGTCATGTTGAACGCAGCCCCTCACAAAGTTGGCCGGACCCGAGTGTCGACCGCCGCCAAGTAGCTCAACTCAAGACGGGGAACACGGGCGGCGGTTGGGCAATTCGCGGGATAGCGGCATACTAGACCAAGGGCAAGCATGTCTAACTGATCCCCGGCGTCGTCCTTGGGTTAGCATGGTTTGAACATCCTGGCTATCCGACTTTCCGGTTTTGCCGACGTGATAACCGGGCCCGCGCCTGAGTTGTACCAAAGGTAACCTAAGGCGACTCTGATCCAGTCTGCCTGGGTGTGTGTTGGGAATACCCCCTGAGCTCAGTTGGAATCGATTCGAATCGCCGTCTCTCCCGGATTGTGAGAACTTGACTATTGCCTCCGGCTTCGTAGATTTCACTAAATAATTATGGTGCAAAGTTTGATATTGATATTGATGAAAGCTGTACCAAAACGAATATGGTTATTAATGCTTGTTATAATAAGTGTTTGCTTAGTACAGGGCACATTTAGATGAAAGGTAAATATAAATTAAGCTGCTGCTAGTCTGTTTAACTTGTTTAGTTAAATATCACTTACGCTTTTATGCAACTTGATGTCAAGCTAGCTCCACTTATATTTCAGCCTTGCATATTCCTTGGTGTCATCTTATTTCTGATTTTTGACGGGTAAGTCTAGCTGAGTACATCCTCGTACTCAGGGTTTATTCCCTCTTGTTGTAGATGATATTCTTTATACAGGCTTCTGCAAGGTATGTCTTCACCCCGCTGGGGATGAGGACTAGATCTTGGGCAAAGATCGTTCTCTATATCTTATCATATGCTTTTGTGGGATGACTATGGCTCTGGCATATATCTGAGCTAAGTGTGGTGTATTCGAATGGTTTCAAAACTATGTTGCTTTTACTACTGCAAAACTGGTATTGTAATAACTAAGTACTTCTATGGTATGTCACTTGTGAACTATTTGTGAACTCTGATGTAACGGATGGTGAATTATGTTAAGTTGCGTTCGATCTTGGCTTGTATGTTTTGTTGGTTTGAAATCCTTCGAGATTTCCGGACTACCGGGATTATATGGGCTCAAGTGTGGAATTAGTCACTTCGGTGATTGTTTTATACTTGTGCTCTTATAATTTGGTCGGTTCTGTTACACGTAGGAGAAATATGAATTCAGTTTCTTGGAAGGGGAAAAGAATATTCAAGAAATGTGTGACTGAATTAAAATGCAATCATGACCAATTGGATTACTAAGGTTTAATCGATACCGTTTACAACTCGTGAGGTATAACTTGGTTCAACTTAACGCGGGGGAAGCACAAATTCAGTTTGTTGCAAGGGGAAACAGAATATGAATATGCATATAGCAAGGTTATGTTCTAGGTCGTAAAGATATAATGTAGATGCCAAGTGCAGAGTTGATATTAGCCAAAAGCAATGTCAGATTTCAGATAGCAAAGTTCATAGCAATAGTTCAGAAATTGCTACAGAATAGGAACGAAAGAACAAAGCTAATCCATAGCTTTAGCTTTAAAATGCAGAAACTAAAAGATAAAAAATCAAAGTACACTATTATTGTAGTCTCAGCGAGTAAGAAAGACCTTGTTACCATGCCCAACTGCCTTTACTGTTCTGAAGACCACTGTAGGCAGCAGCGCTCGCTCCACTGCCCAGTTCCGCCTCTGCTGCAGCTGCTGCAATTAGACACATGGCACTTGGCTTCACCTAAAGGCAACACCATTGTCATGGTTAGTAGCAGTCGTCATCAAAGGTACATAGCGGAAATTTTAATATCAAGAGCAATCTCATTTTTTTTTTTTACCTTTGAAAGTTTATGATCCCCATCTCTTTTTTTACCTTTGAGGTTTAGACAATCCTCAAATGCATGCACTATTCTATACAACATGCTCACAGGAAACAACCAGGTTGGTGCAGTATCATACTATCTTCAGTGCTTTCAGTCAACTTTCTTCCATCGTCCCAACCTTTTAAATGGCAAAATAAGAATGTCATTATTTATACAAGACCACACAACTACTCATGAGCTACAGATCTTTTGTGCTTATAGATTTAGCCTAAGACAATCGTTGCTCTAGATAACAACGGTATTCTCAAGCTGCAGGATCTCATACTCTAGTGTCATGACTCGCTACAATCTCAGAAATAGACAAATATTTATTCAGGAGCAACCGAGCTCAGAAAATACTGTTGTCTCTATCTAGTGTTTGTTAGAAAATATCAAAAAAGATTAACCATTAATTTTTATGGTGAACAACTCAAACCGGGACATTGGAGTAAATTGGCCATTAATTTTGCCAATCAGCAATTTAAACTAAGACATGGGAGTAAGATCATCTACGAAACATATATAACCAATAATTGTCTAGGCTCTCCTGCTCTTCAACATAGAATGATTAATAGGACTAAATTAACCTGTTCAGAAGTTGCTAACATAATCCTTAATAGAACCAAATTCACCTTTTGAGAAGTTGCTGACCTGTTGAGAGATATCTTTCATTCTTAGTGTGTTTGTAGAGCCAACCGTAGTAAAAAAGAATAAGAGCGTGCCATTGATTAGCTTATAGACAGTAGCTGTCACACCATACAGACTTGCAGAAAAAGAAATCAAATGCTGGCTGCAAATAAGTAAAATTAAGTCCACATATTAGAAGGCTGAGAAGGCTACCTAAGGGCTATAAAGGGTAATAATCGACATCGTCGGAGGGCCCTCGCTAGATAATTTTTGGAAAGAGTCTGGTGGTTTCCACGATAACAGAGGATGTAAGTAGCATTTTGTTGGCCGACTACAATTAAAAATATGTATATATATGCAGTTGTTGTCTTATTCAACGAAAAAAAGGTCAATAAAAGTGGATGCTTTGCTCACCCTTATATATCTCTGCAAGAGGCACCTGCAGTTAGCATAATTTGTTGGCGCAAATAATGTCTGAAGTCAGAAGCAAGAATAATTTGGGAAAGAGAAAAAAACACAGCCACAATTGGACAGAAGGGAACATAGCTGGGCATTGGCCATCGGCCTGATCAGTAGCTGCGCCACCGCAGTTCATCTGAAGTGTGTGTCCCAGGGATCAACATAGAGAAGACAAACAGTGGAGAAGCAGGCACTGGAGTCCAAAACCTAGAACAGGAATGGGAGAAATCAGAGAGCCAAAAGCCCACCGCTAGGATCTGAGAGAAGAACAGATGAAGATCGAACAACAGATCGAGATTGATATCAAGATGGAGGAGTGACGAACCTCAATATCAGAGACGAGGACGGCCTCCAGCCTCCAGCCACCAGCGCTTGAGCCCTGGCGCAGCTGCGACCACCGCCGGCGTGTCGCCTCACCGGTGCTGCACCACATCAGGAGAAGGAGAACCACCGCGCCCGGGCTCCCCGCTTGCGCCCCGTCCTGCCTCGTCTGGAAAAAGGGAGGGAGAGAGAGGAAGGGGAGAGATGAGACGGAGGAAGGGGGCAGCGTCCAGCCATGCCCGCGCTGTGCCCGCTGGCACCGCGCCGTGCCGGAGGGTACCACTCGCCGGGGCGAACTCGCACCGGAGCGTCGCCGCGGGGGGCACCATGTCCCCGGCCAAGCGCAGCGGGGAGCCGGGCGGCAGGCCACCACGGCGAGAGAGAGATGCACTCACGATGGGGTAAGGGGAGGAGCGGCTGTGCGGCCTGTGGGTGCTGGCACCGGCGGGAGTCCGGCCGCGTCATAGGGCGGGCAGGCGCTGAGGCCGGCCGCCGCGCCACCGCCAGATCTGGAGGGAGGGAGGGAGAGAGGAAGGAAGAGGAAGAAAGGCAGGGCTGCCGCGACGCTGCGTGACGCGAGGAGGGGGAGGAGGAGGACGACAAGGGCGGCCGCAGCCGCCCAAGGCCCCGGTCGCCATCGCCCGGCCCCGCCCGGGAGAGATCGAGGGAGAGAGAGAAATGGCGAAAGAGGAGAGAGGAAGAGGTGAGAAGCTGGATGGAGAAGCAGAAGCTGGGTATATATTCCTTTACGTGGATTTCGATGAGAAGCGAGAGGAGCAGAGAAGAAGTGAGAGAAGCCAACGGGAAGCGAGAGAAGCGGCTTCTGAAAAGAATCCGCTTCTAGCGATCCGGGCCGTCGAACCGGAGATCGGATGGCTGAGAGAATTTAGGGCGACGTGGACCAGTGTTCTCTTCAGGAGCGGATTCCAATTTGTAGGGAGTAAATTGTGCTGTCTTTTCTTGGGTGGACTGAGGGTCCATAAAAGAGCAATGAGGGAGAACAACAAATAAATAAACATCATACCAGGCATTGAGCATCTTGCTTCTGGTTCAATACTAGATGAAAGCCAGTGTTTCTCTGTCTGCTCAAGTATGATCTTGCTATGGAAATTCTATATAGGAGTAGGAAGCATCAGGAGCACCTGCATTACTACTGTGTCAATGGAATTACGTCAGATGGAAATTGTGTGTAGGAGTAGGAAAAACAGCTGCGTCATGAGTGGAAGAAACAAACATACTAGTCTTCCTAGCTAATAAGTCCAAAAGTGTTTTTGAAAAATATATTTAAAAATATATTTCTGAAGAATATAAGCCCAAAATGCTTGAGATTAATTAACGCTACTCCCAAATTTGCATGCTGTACGTATGCTCTTTTGTGCCAGTAAACAGAAGAAATATTATTCTTACGTTTTAGTTGTATAGTACTATACTGGGCATGTGATTATATTATACACTTCTGTGTCCTTGAATCACACTCGAGGTGAAGAAGAGAGGACCAGTGAGATTGTGGCAATAGTTTTGCTGGTGTTTGGATTGAGAGGTGCATGCAGGGGCGTGCGGCTGCATGCCCTACGAGGAGCAGAGGGACAGACGGTGTTCTGTGCAGCGAGCTCTTCATTAACCAATGCAAGCCCATATGGACTTATATAAAGATCATCAAAGTAAACTGCACTGACAAATTAAAATCTCTTTCTCCACATGTATTTCTGGAATTTTCACTGTTTACTTCACATGTCGCACATTCCACAAGCTGATATGAGCAGCTATATGGTTTCTAAAACCCACTTATATTTTGCAGGGCACATTGTAACAAGAGTAAGGCCATAATAGGTTTTTATTACCACCAACTAATGGTTCTGGTTGTTCTTTTTTTTTAATAATCTGGTTGGTTCATTTTAATAAAAATAGGACATGGAAACATGGGCACCTTCATAGTCGCCTCACCTTCTAATTGGGCTGGGCTGGGCTGGAAGAGAAATGATAAAAGCATGTATGTTTTCTTAATGGGATTCAGGGCCAGGTGGGTGTCCTCATCGGGGCCCAACTAATGGTGTTAACTGAGTCCAATTACTACATAGTAATGGAACCAAACATTTACATCAACTAGAGCGGGGCCCGCGCTTCGCCGCGGGGCAGGGGCTCAGAAAAAGCACCACAGTGGTAACGGTGGGGGGCACTGTTCACCAGAACCTGATACTGTAGCAATAACGGGGGGCACTGTTCCCCGGGTCCGGTACTGTAGGTTTAACAGTCAGATGAACTGTTCACAGAACCCGGATCTGTAGCTGGCGGGTGGGTACTGTTCATGAACAGTGGAACAGTAAACCCGTGGCCGGAAAACTATATATATCCTATATGATACGATGTCATTTACTGTGCTGTCTTTTCTTGGGTAGACTAGGGGTCCATAAAAGAGTAATGCATCAGAGAGAACAACAAATAAATAAACACCATACTAGACATCTTGAGAACCCCCCCCACAAAAAAAAAAAAAAAAAAACCAGGCATCTTGAGAGCTCTTGCTTTAGCTTTTTTTTTTGGTTCAAGATGGATTAATAATGTTCAATATTTTCGTAGAGGCTCCTCCACTCCTTTTTTGTACTAGGCTCAGGAGGCACCAGGATTGCTCTTGTTACAGTGTTAGTGAGACATGGAGCCAATAGGGATGATGGATGCTACAACAGGAAAAGTAATGTCGAGGTGAAAGAGATAGTTGCCTCATCTTTAAAACTGGGAACTCAGAGGTAGAATTTAAGCATGACAGGTACATGCACCTGCCGTATGGCCGTCTGTTTTGTTAGACCCAATTTACTAGAATGGCCATCTAGCATCCTGTATCATCATGAAACGGATTCAAACAAAGTGATTGCAAATTTATTCACATACACTTCTTTATCATGAATTGTAGTAGATGCTACACTCCATGCAGTGTAGTATGAGCATAATCTAACTGGACTTATTACACTTAATAACTGTCTTAAACCAATCAAATTAAATAGTATATGCTTATAAAACAGCAGGTAAATAGTGGAGCAGAAAGCCAGTGGTATTTCTGGCCACCCAAGCAGGGGCGGATCCAGGCCCCGGGCTAGGGGGGCTGCAGCCCGGGGCGCAGCCTGAAATTTCTATGAACAGGTCTTCTGCAGCCCATGGAAATCCTGGAAATCTAGCCCAAAATAGCCCATCCTGCAGCCAGTTCAAGCAATTCCTTTACTAATTAGCCCTCCCCTTATGGCATTTCTAGATTCGCCCCTGCACCCAAGTGATGTTGGTATGGAAATTTTGCGTAAGATTAGGAGGCATCAGGAACACCTACATTACTAATCTATCAGATGCAACTAAGATATTATCAAGGACTGGAGCCAAATCGATGGTTCTGACTTCTGAGATGGCTAGTCTCAAATGGCGCCAAACTATAGGAAAGCCGGAGCATGATGGTCTGTTGCCGTCATGCATTTATGCTAGCACCCTGCATGTTTCATAGCGAATGCTAAAGGTAAGTTATGTTTAAGCGAAGCTGTCAGCAACCAGATGCGTGGACCAGGACAGAGGAGATGCTCATTACGCTGTGAATCACTCAGGCTCAGGAATAAACATGCATTACGTGTTCTAATTAAGAGGACTAATTCTAGTAAAGGGCCCTTTTCGATGCATTGTCAAAATGAAAAATAGATTGCATCGTTGTGTCTCTCTCATCAGAGACGATTACAACGAATTAACATATGGACAATGTGTGGCATGCTTTGAGATATAAGCTCTGTTCTAACAAATATATGCATGATAACAAACCCATCATGATCCTTATTTCCATCGGCCCTATCGAACCTCGAGAGTTCAATCCCATACAAACTTGACAGAATGTTCACTGTCAGGTATGAAATTCTTAGGTGTGCACAGGATGCAGTGTAGTAGCTAGCTCAATCACTACCGGAAACTTGAAACTCCCTTACGGTGTACTACCGTCATGGAAAATAAAAATATCGGCATGAAAATGTATGTATGGTCATAAAAAATAAAAAGTATCATCATAAAATTTCTTACGGTGCACTTAGCATTGCCCAATAAATAAACACCATACCAGGCATCCTGAGCATGTGAGCTCTTGCTTCAACTTTGTTCTTTTGTTCAAGATAGATGAATATTTCAATATTTTCCTAGAGGCTCCTCCCATCTTTTTCTATAGTAGGCTTGCGAGACGCCAGGAATGCTCTTGCTACATCAGAGGATGATTAGGCAGGGAGGCTATGGGAATGAAAAGGCTTCTACAAGGAAAAAGGTAATCTCTAGTCTGTCAACGACAATGTTGATTGATCCAAAACTGGGTAGTTGGAGAGTTTATGCACGACATATGTGTCCAGCTGGCGAGGATATGTGTCCAGCTGGCGAGGTCTGTCTGTTTTGTTAGATCCAGTTTGATAGAATGACCATCTTGCCTCCTGTCTTAATGTGAAACTGAACTGCGCAAAGCGGTTGAAAATTGGCTCACATGCACTTTTTGTCTGAATTTGAGCGGATGGTCACTCCATGCAGTGTTGAACCAATCAAATATAATAGTGCATGCCTGCGTACAGCTTCCAAATCACCTCCAGTTAGCCAGTACTAAATTTTTATATTATTAGAAAAACTAGTCCAACGAAACCTGACCTAATAACAAGGCCTCCAGAGGTGTCTGCTGGTACTAGATTTTATTTAGAATTTACTACCTTAATATATCTGAATGGATTGTTAGTAGGTGAGTCATTCATATGTGTGGTAAGTGCCGACTATATTTCAATGTATTGTTTCGGTCGCTCTAGTCTAACCTGCTTATAAAACAACAGGGAATGGAGCAGAAACCCAGTATTGTTTCTGGGGTCGCCCAAGTGATGTTGCTATGAAAATTGTGCATAGGACTAGGAGGCATCAGAAACACCTGCATTACGATGCTTTCTGGTGCAAGTAAGATATAATCGAGCCCTGGCACCAAAGCTTTCATTACAGCACCAAACTCCTGGAATGCCGGAGCAGTACGTTCTCTCGCCGTCACAAATTTATGCTAGAACCACGGTTCATAGCGAGTGCTGAACGTCAGCTATGTTTAAGCGAAGTGTCAGCAACGCCTCTACACCGGCTTCAAGCAACGACAGCATGAACGAAGTCGCACAAGCTGGAGTCCGGGACACTCAGATCGCCCTCGACAAGATGGCGAGAGAAGGAGCTGTTGCTTGCATCATTCTCTTGTGCCACCACCTGTCTATCGAGCAATAATCAAGTCGTCCCGCGTCGCCCTCCCGCACGGGCGACACGGGCGGAACCCTAGCCGCTACCCCAGTTAGCCTCCACCTCCATTCCTCTTCCTCGCCGCTGCCGGAGGGACTGCCGGGAGCCCCGCGCTGCTCCCTAGGAGGGCGGCGGCGCAGGCACCCATCTTGGAGGGTCGCGACCAACTTCGTGCGGGAAGGAGTTCGGCGGCTGGGATGTCGCCGCGGCTAGGCGCGGCGCGAGATGGCACGGGGAGGTTGCCGGAAGGGGAGCTACTTGTCACGGTGGCGGAGCCTGGGGCAGGATTCCGGTCCGACACATGCGGATTCGGAGTCCCTTCGGCCGGATCTGGTGGATGGCGTTGCGGCGGCGGCGGCTCTGGGCTGCCGGCATGTTACGCGGCCTCCTCACTGGGCGCCGGCGTTGGTGTCGGCCGCGGGTCTCGTGGACCTCACCGGCCGGCGGGCGGGTGGCGGCTCCGGGCAGTATCCGGTGCCTTAGCGGCCGGATCCGGCCTCCCCGGGGCCGGATTTGGTGCTGCTGAGGTCGACGGTGTGGCGGGTGGATGTGGACGGCGCGTGCGGGCGGCTGCAGTCCGTGGCCTCCTCATCCGTATCGATGGGGTGCAGCCGCGGGACGCCCGGCGACGGTGCCGTGGGCTCGCTGCCGTGGAGTGTACCTCCTGCTCCTGTTCTGGCCAGGGGAGTCATTGGCACAACGGTGGCCGGAGCTGCTGGCCGATGAGCTCGGCGACGGTGGCTGCCGCCATCGACGGTAGCAGATGGCTCGGTCGGGCAGGGCGGCGACTGGCGCAACAGACAAGTCTTGGCCATTGCTGTGCACGGGGTTGAGGGGCCGTGGCGAAAAGCTATGCCCTCTTGGGCCGATGACGACGACGTTTCCGGACGCCGTGCTCTTCCTTGGAAGCGTCAATCGCTCGGACCTCTTCCCTTTGCACGGCTTGTCTTCCCCGGGAAACCTGGACTTTGGTCGGCGACGGCGGCGTCCGTGGCGTCGTGTTCCTCCATGGAGGCGTTGTTTTGGAAGATTGTGCTTGGTCAGTCTTCTGTGGCGGCCAGCGCCGTGGCAAGGAAGGTGGTGGCCTAGTTGAGGATTCAAGTTTGCGGTGTCAATGACGGAGGAAGGTGGTCGGGGGGAGGGGGCGTAGGTGTGGCGATTCGAGGGCCTCGCATATGTTGGCAGTAGACCATGAATTCGGCGAGAGATCGGCGTGGGAGACTCCCACGAAATTGGCAAGGAAGCCGGCGTGGGAGGTGGTGGCCAGCAGTTTTGAGTTACCAAGATGACCTGCATGTTATGGCGACTTAGTTTCGCTTTTTCGATGTGAGGAAGTGTTCCGACTAGCAGCTGGAGAACGTGTGTGGCATTTTCATCTTTTGATGAGGCAACTAGGTCCAGAAACTTTGTTGTGCGTGCCGTGTGTTTGAGTTTGTGAGTTTGAAGTGTTATTGTGTAATAAAGAATAGCTATATGCATCGGTCGATGCAGAGGCTGGAATATTAATATATTCCCTTTTCTAAAAAAAAAAAGGCCCTAGCTAGTAGATTGACTTCTCAGCACGTGTGGTCTGAGGAGGAGCTATTGCTCGCATCATCTCACATCCAGCTTTGTGAGCTTACTTAGGAGGTGATATGTGAAATATATATTTATTTAATTTTTATTTTGTAAAATAAGCAGAAGAAGGAAACTTTTAGATTACAAATATTTCTTCAAACCTAATTGATACAATTATCATTTTTTATATGTGGCAAATCGTTTTATTTTTGAACTTTAATTTGGATGTGATGGCATATATATATTGAAGAATATAACGTTTGTTCATGTACATTAATGTCGTTAGCGTGACATGAACTCTTTTTATTTTGGAACTTTAATTTGGATGTGATGACATATATATTGATGCATATAACGTGAGTTCATGTACACTAATGTGGTTAGCATGATATATGTTTGTACATTTTGATTGCCTACTGTATGTAGTCACGATGGCAACGGGGAATTACCCCTCGGGTTACGTCTCCCCATCCCAGCCTCTCACGTGTAGTTTGGTAATTGAGATTCTGCATAAGGCGATAGAACAGAGCACACAGCAGAGGCAGATGCAATTTTACATACTACACCGTCACTTCATCTACAGTAAATGCTAGCTGCAGACCACTGACAGAAAATTACTATACTAGGATTAACCAAATGCAGTTTTTTACTCTTTGCCCAACAAAATGTCAAGCTAAAATACTGAGTAACCAGGGTGAGTTCATCTTCACAGTGAACAAAGCGCAAGTTACTGCTCAATCCTTACATTACTGTCCTCCCATAACACAATATTTCCCAATATCTCGCATGCCTACACGGTTGGCACTTGGCACTATGGAAAGGCCACAGAACTGTTGTCCCATCGATATGACCTTTATATATATGACTCTCACAACTGTAGCTTCATTCTCTATCTATCACTCGCGAATGCTTTTAGGGACCAAACCAAAGATACCACAACAATATATCAAGATGTTTTTTCAATAACAGAATGAGGTTCAATGCCTCTACACTCAAAAAAGACAAAACACAATGTTCAAACAAAAGGAAAAGAAGACTAAGCTTCAATTCTAATAAAGAACTTCCATCAAAACCATAGAGACCTCAATAATGACTATTTCCAAGATATGGCAACCGCCCTTCATGTTGATGTTCTTTATATAGTAGTGACCATAGTCAAAATGGAAAAAGGTGTTAGGTTTAGCTTTGTTGAAAACCATCATTCCATTCAACCATATACCCCAACAACTAGCAGCCATGTCTAGATATCGATACCTAGAGGCAATTAGAAATCGATTGCTAGGGGTAGCTAGATCTAGAGCCATCTCTAAAAATAGGTGCAACATAGTAAAATTCATAACTTTATCAAGTGAAGTTGGATGAAGACAAACGTCCTATCAAAATTGTATAACTCAAATAGATCTACAACTCTATAGTTGATAAAGTTTTCTTTTGAAATCATTTAAATCCCACAAGTTTTGTTCAAATTTCTCACATTTGAATTTTTTTTTGTTTTCCAAAGGATAAACAACCAAACTCAAAGTTATAAATCCTAAAAGGTATAAAACAATGTGGTTGAAATCTTTTTTATTTGAAACAATCTAATGTCTCTAATTTAGTTTGATGTCCTTACATATTGGAATTCAAAATTTTCAAATGACCTCGGATGGAAAAACAACAAAAACCAAAGTCGTAGAGCTATACAACTTTTAATTAACAACTTTGTCATTTGCAATCATTTACCCAAAAAAATCCAAGCGACATATGGTGGAGAAATGACCAAAATCAAAGTTGTTATACTCAGGAATATCTACAACTTTCAAATCAACCAATTTGCCGATTAATTTGGTCTCATTTTGTCACATCTTAACTTCGATATTCATGAGAAAATTGAGCAAAGAGACAAGGCACCAGTTCTTTGGTTGCATAATAATCTCTGAGATGTTTGGATATGAGAACCGATTCAACATTTACTGCCTGACCAAAATTTAATGGATGGTTACTCACTCATATACGGTGGTTATAAGTGCATCAAGAATCAGGTTGTACCCATGATTTCTCATGTTCTCTCAAACTTTGTCCATTTATAAAACAGCAAGTGAGGGAGCAGCAGTCAATAGTGCTCTAGTACTGACCTTGCTATGAAAATTGTGTATAGGAGTAGGAAGCATTAGGAGGACCTGCAATACTTGTGTACTTACTCTTCTCCCCAACAGTCACTGACCCTGTTGTTCCACAAAACAAAGAAGCTCTCCAGCACAACACAGGCTTGCTAGGGCGGATGGATCGGTGTGTGTTGGGCATCCTAGACACAATGTCGGTCACTATGTGGATACGTGCGTGGCACTTGCTGATAGGTGAACAGGTGTGTCGTCGGCTGTAATGGCAGCGACTGAACAGGTGTGTCGTCGGGTGTAATGGCCAGCGACCATACCAGAGCAGATCCTTATGCTGCAGTGATAGAGCAGATCCTTATGCTGCAGTAAAGGCACGGTAGAGCTGTAAACCGTGCCACATTAGTAACACAAAAAGTACAAGTACTAGTTTGGAGCAAAACCTATCATCGGTTAGATTATGTACAGGAATACAGATGTGAAGACTCAACTACAAATAGATCCTGAATATTAAAAAGGAAGCACTAATATTTAAATATTTTAAAAACGATCTTGAATGGAGAAATAACCAAAATAAAAGTAATAGATCTCAAAAATTATAAAACATTGTTATTCACAATTTTTTATTGAAATCATCTCTTGTCATGGATAACTACAGTTGAAAGGGTCAAATTTGAAATTCAAATTTTTTATACGACCTCAGATGGAGAAACAATCTTAACGAAAGTTGTATATCTTGAAAAGTTATATACAACTTTATAGTTGATAAATTTTTTATTTGAATTCATTTAGGGCCTCAAATACTTAATTTAAACTTAGTTTGATAAAATATATATGAGACCCAAAACTGGATATAGTCATAAGTGACGGTGTGTGCAGTGTTAGAGGAGAGTATGTAAAAGGGAAGGTCACGGGTTCAAATCCTACCGGCCGCTTTGGCGCAATTTTTTACGCGAACAAATGTGCGACTTGCATGTAAGCCACAATGGCACATTTCACGTCTTCTATAAAATAGCTGTACATGTATAATGTAACTTGCTGCGTGCATACATACTAATCCTGGCCCTTATTTTCATACTTGCCTGTTTGGGTGCCTTTGGTTATCTGGCATTGTCAATTGTGGGTCTGCAGGCTGAGCTGATCTATTGCGTTCTGCAGCTTATTTATCTATTTTGGATTTGTTGATGCAGATGACTCTTTTCATTGTGCAACTATTAGTGCACTACTATAGAATTCACATTTACTAGTGGTATATCACTGGCAGTTGCTATTGAACCACCACGGTTATTTCTTCATTGGCGGTTTGAAGCTTGAAAATCAGATAATAATTAATGGGCCCCACAAACCGTCAGTAAAGGTAAGCAACTGTGGCGGTTGGTGACTCAAACCTCCAGTGATGTTTGACTGGTGATTGGTGACTCAAACCGCCAGTGATTCCAAAATATCACTGGTGGTTATATTTTAAACCGTCGATGATTTACAAATATCAATGGTAGTTTGGTTTTGAACCGCCAGTGTTAGGCCATGTACAAAAGATCTTCTCTTTCCTCTGCTCTCTCCCATAGCTCAGCGCGCCACAAGCAGAGGAGCATTTCCCCCACCCTCCCTCCATTAATGAAGCATTTTCGCCAAGCCATAATAGCTCCCTTGGTATACGCGTAGCTCGTTAGTTTAACACTGGTGGTTGGTGCTGCTTTTAGTCCCGGTTGGTAAATACCGTACCAACCAGGACTAAAGTTCGACTTTTTAGTCCCAGTTGGTGTTACCAACCGGGAGTAAAGGTCCCTCATGAATCAATTCAAAAGGAGAATGTACAGGGCTTTATCACATGTATTATACAGCTGAGTTGGTAAGAACTTTATGTGTGAGACAAGAGGTACTGGGTTTGAATCACACAAACCGCAACATTTATTTTTTCATCTGGCGAAGCTTTAGTCCCGGTTTTCCCAACCGGGACTAAAGCCTGGGACTCTTTAGTCCCGAATTCTTAGTCCCGGTTGGAAAAACCGAGACTAAAAGCCCTTCCCAACTGAGACTAAAAGTCTGTTGTGTAGTACTATGTAAACCACCAGTGAAGCTCCTAAGCAATAAACTGGTGGTTGGTGTTTCAAACCACCAATGTGCGTGGGCGTGGGGCTAGCAAAATAGCATGCACGTCTATTTTGTTAGATGCAATCTGGTTGAATCACCATCTAGCATCATGTCTTATCTTGAAACTGAGTCAAATGAAGTGATTAAAAATGAACTCACGTGCACTTTATTCTTTGTTCACCATAATTATGTAAAAATGAACTTATTTACATAGTTGTTAGAAAATGAACTCACGTGCACTTACCACTCCTGGAAAAATGAGTGCATGTTCACCATAAGTTCTGGAAATGAACTCACGCGCACTTATGTTCACCATAAGTGCACGTCTATGTAATTGCATGTTCACCATAATATAAGTTCTGGATACAGCTGAGATCCTGTCTTTTTTTAATGAAGTGATTAAAAATGAACTCACGTGCACTTACCACTCCTGTCTATGTTGTGTGTGCACAATCTTCACTACGCCAGATTTGGCTTTCAGTGGCGGTATTTAACCAACCGCTACTAATGATCTTTAGTGGCGGTTGAAAGTTTCAATGATTGACCGGGTGGCCTAGGAAGCCGTCAACCGCCAGTAAAGGTAGGCTTCAGTGGCGGTTTAAGGCTACAACCGCCACTAAAGATTCAGTGGCGGTTCTAAACTCAAACCGCCACTGAAGCCTCTACATCACTGGTGGTTTGATACAAACTGCCACTGAAGCCTCTACATCACTGGCGGTTTGAGAAACGAACCGCCAGTGATGTACCGTAGTACAAAAGGCCTCCACTCCTTTGTCTCCCACCAGTTCGAAGCTCCCACCAGTTCAAAGGAAGTGCAGCAGAGGAGCGTTTTCCCTCACATCTCCATTCTTGCAGCTATTTTTTACCAAAATGCTCATGGTGGATCTTGTTTTTTCGAGCTTCGCATGATCTTCTTCCTTTAATTAAGGTTAGTTTTAACAAGTCTCACCTCCTTCCTTCGAATTGGTAGCTTTAGAGGTTTTTCATGGCTACATTGTCACTCAAATTGTGTGTTCATGTTAGAGGGCTATTGTCAATTGGCATTGGACATCGAGGAAAGGATCTGAAATTTGGAGAATCCATTTTGCAAAGGTCCGGTCTCCAGCTACTTGTATGCCTCTAGCTAATTGCATGGATGTTTGGATGATTGCAACTATTTCATGCTTCAATTAGGTCATGGAGTATTTATTTTGATGAACAAAACCAATGTTGTTTGTAACAAAATAGTTGTTGTTGATTGTCTCCAAGTTTTCCTTTTTGTAATTAGTGACTATATTTATTCTCAATTTTAAAATTGCCAGGATAAGGTAGTGTAAAATATACTTTTGGTCTAAATTTATGGGGTTCAATTTTTCATCATGAAAGGTCCATTTTTAATTTCACCTAAACTAGTCTACTATTATTTTGAGCTACATTCTTGTTGTTGATTAAGTGTCCCAAATTAAATTTATCATGATAAGAAATTAGAACTCGGTTTATAATTAATGTTTTGAATTAATAAGGAGAAATATAAATAAGTGTAATATACTGTAGGGATGGAGTTGGGAGCTCAAATTCTTCATCTTGCTTGAATGGACCACTTTTAATTATTTCATTGTAATTACTCTCCCAAATTTAATTCCTGTGCAGAGATGGATCGAGAGTGGATGTACGGTCTACCACCGACGGACGAGCGGTACTTGATGGGCATCAGCACATTTATCACTGTAGCTGTAGCCAACGCTGGTGATGGACAGCTTGTCTTTTGTCCATGCAAAGATAGCAAAAATCGGAAGAAATGGGGAAATGTGGAGTCTATACGGTGTCACCTGATTACTAGGGGGTTCATGAGGGACTACAAAATCTGGTGTATGCATGGAGAGGTTGGTGATAATGTTCCTCCAGAAATCAATGATGATGTAACCATGCCCGACATAGCACTTAACGAGTATGCAAATCATCTGCATACTGTTGTTCCCACGCAACCCATTGCTACCAATGACACTGTGTTTATGAATACGTTGGCTGACGATATGGATGAGGAAGATGGACTTTCTAAGATGATGAGGGATGTGGAGGGAGGATGTCTTAGTGCTAGAGAGTTGAAAAAGCTAGAGAGAATGAGAAAGGATGCAAAAACACCATTGTATCGTGGTTGTCGAGTCAGCAAACTCGAAGCCAATATCATGCTATTAGAGTTCAAATCAACAAACGGATTGAGCGGTAAAGGCTTTGATGGCTTGTTAGGCGTAGCGAGTAAACTGCTCCCAGAACAAAATGAGTTGGCAGAGAAGACATACTTGGCCAAGCAAATGATCTGCCCTATCGGCCTTGAGGCAGAAAAAATTCATGCCTGTCCCAATGACTGCATATTGTACCGTGGAGATAAATACAAAGATTTGTATACGTGCCCCCAGTGTAAAGCTCCTAGGTACAAGCAAGGGCCGTCAAAAGATGGTAACAAGGCCAAAGGAGGGCCCGTAAAGGTGGTTTGGTATTTCCCCATAGCTCCCCGAGTGCGTAGATTATTTGCAAATGCAAAGTCAGCCAAGCTATTGCGTTGGTATGGCGAAGAGCGTAAGAAAGATATAATGATGAGGCACCCCGCAGATGGGTCAGACTGGAGGACTGTTAATACTATGTGCTATAAGAACATTGGTGGGGAGGTTAGACACTTGTGGCTTGGTTTGAGCACAGATGGGATGAATCCGTTTGACCAAGTTAGAAGCAATCATAGCACCTGGCCAGTGGCGCTTTGTATATACAACCTTCCACCATGGGTTTGTATGAAGCGGGCGTTCATCAAGATGCCACTACTAATCCAGGGGCCAAAACAACTTTGGGAATGACATCGATGTGTTTTTGGAACCCGGTCATCGATGAACTTGTAGATATGTGGCACAACAGGTGAAGGAAGTTTGGGACAGTATAAAAAGAACATGTCACGATCAAGGCAAGACTTATCACGACAATCACAGATCTACCTGGGCGAGGTTGCTTGTCAGGGGAGAAGACAAAAGGATATACTAGTTGTGTCGAGTGCTTAGACGAAACTGATGCGGTACATCTACCAGAAAACAAGATGGCTTATATGGGACACCGCGCAGCACCTTAATCTTGATCATCCTTACCGCAGAAACAAAAAAGATTTCAATGGGACTATTGAGACCCATGCACCTCCGGATTATCGAGACGGGAAACAGATACTGAAAGAAGTAAGCAAGCTCAATATTGTCGGTGCGTTTCCTCCTCGCGAGGGGTGCACATTACAGCGAGGATGGGACCCTTACGTCCTCCAGCAAACCTTTGTCTCAGGTGATCGAAAGGGTGTCAACATTAAATGAGGTGAATCAAGGCACTCGTCAGGTTGACAGGGAGAATGATGAGCTCACCCTCGCACTTAGAAACAAAGAGCACCCTGGTCACACAAGAGGGGCTGGGGTTATTCCTTGGAAACTAGCATTTGCTGGTGAATCTTCGTCGTATCGTAGCCGAGCGAGGTCTAAGGCACGAATAGCAGAGGATTATGAACAACGCTTGATGGAAATGGTAACACAAATTGAGGCGCGAGTTGAAGTGTGTTTGGAAGCACGAGTTGAGGAACGAGTAAATCAAGCTCTACAAAGCATGGGAACAGCACCAGTAGAGCCGATTCCTACAAGTATGAGTCCAGTGTACAAGGGTTGGAGTAGCTGTGGGTCAACCCCGTTCGTGAATGAAGCAGAGGCAAATGCACCTCATCCATTTGACACCATCACCGAACCTGTTAATGTGAAGTTGTACTTCCGCCAACAATGGACCACTGACAAGGTGGCAATAGGATAGGCCTTTCCACAAGGGGACAATGAGCTTCATGGGAACCCAATTCCACTGGGGTACGCTAGGGTTAGCATTGATTCCATCGTGGATAAGAAGTACAACAAGATACACATTGGTTGCCCCGTAGAGGAAGACAGACCGCGTCTTATTCAGAACAAGGGTAGTTTTGTGGCTTGGCGAAAATGCTACATTAAACTTGACTCACAGGAGTCTTCGATGATGAGGATGATGACGAATTGTCACCTCAAAGGGGAGGTACCCCACCAATAGATGAGATGCCACCACCTCCACCGACCAGTACAGAAGAAAGGTCTGTACCTTCACCTCCACTGACCCAAACAAAAGAAAGGCCTCCAGCTCCATCGGCCAATACAAGAGAAAAGTTTCCGTCTCCACCTCCAGTCTTCAAAAAAGAGAAAAGTGCAGATCCTACCCAGCCAAGTCCGCAAAAAGTGCGTCGTTCAAGCACAAGAGCAGTGTCCGCCTCACAGAAAAGGTCATCAAAATCGGTACATAAAGTTTCCCAAACAGAACTGACGAAGAAGAAGAAGCAGGTCAGCACGAGCATTACGTCGTTGATGCCAGAGAAGACAGTATACGACATTCCCATGCCGATGATTAAAAAAACACATGAACAGCTGTTCTCGTACCCTATATGGCTGGTGGACACCGAATGTGATAGGCTGGGTAGGAAACCAAATATGGAACAAAGGGAAGTAGAATTACAAACACAAGAGTTGCTTGAGATACAACGAATTGCCGAACAGTCGAACATAGAAATGGAAGCTGCTATGGACATGTATTTGAATTCCCAAGGTTTCGAATTTGAGACCGCACCGGTAGCATACAAATTTCGGTTAGGCAAACCTTTGGCAACAAATGTGGTTTTGTGTGAGATGTCAACATATATGCGGGATCTGCACCAGTATTATGCATTTGATTTTCGTGGTGGGTTTGATGGCTTCGAAGTGATTATCCCCCCTGGCTATGTCTTTAATCATGCTGAAGAAATGGTGCACCATGTGGAATATGAATGCTTGTTTCAGTTGTTCCAAAGGCGTGATCTCGACGTTCAACTCTTGATGATCTGGACTCTGTAAGTTATTAACCAACTACTTGTGACATTGTGAAAATTACGTCTTCAATATTTTAACATATTTCATGCTTCCGCAGGTACATCGCAAGAGGTTTCTTGAAATTAAAAGAGTATGATGTAGCATTCTTGGACCCCGTGTTTGTTAACGAAAAACATGCAAAGAGGACATGACACATTTGAAAAGTGTTTTGACGGAGGAGATCGGATCGATGGTACAAAAAAAAAAAAACAAACGCATTCCTAGCCTACAATATCGAGTAAGTTTATTAAATTGATTTCTTCTAATTTTTTGAATGCTTATTAACGCTTAACAAGAACTTTATGATTGCAGGAATCATTACATACTTGTAGATGTCATATTTGGAGAAGATCGTATTGAGGTGTGGGACTCGAAGAACAAGCCACTTTCACACATCGATCTCCTAGTTACATTGCTGAATGAGTAAGTGATCCCTTTATCATCAGAATATTTAGTTGACATAACACATCTAATTTTAGGCCATTTACACCTTACAATTTGATGTAGAATCAAGGCGGAGGTGGACGGGCACAGGAACCGTCCTTACACGGTTCATCGATCAGATGTGCCGAGACTAGATCAGCCGAAGGGGAACAATCACTGCGGGTTCTACGTAATGTGGGCAATGTACAAGTTAATGGGTGGGAACACTTCCGTTGGAGATGCGACGGTATGTATGCTTCGTGCTCTAAAATCAATCCACTAATTCTTCAAATGATGTACGCTAACATGTTGCTTACAGCGCAAGAAGTTGGGCTAGAATAAGTTGTTGGACTTCGAGATCCGTGGTCTAAGTGGGGAGCTAGCAAAATTCATCTATTTCGAGGTAGTTAACAAAAAAGGAAGCTTCTCAATCACAAAGGCCAAGAAGTACAAGCATAACTATCCAAAGGACCAACAAGAAAGGCTAATTTAATATTGTTGTCTTTAAATCCTACGCTTCAAATTCAACATTTGTGATATTTGTTGTAACGGGATTCTCGATGTATTGCAATACTCTAAGTGCTACAATTTCTATGTAATATTTTAATTAGGACAATTTTGATGTAATCGTAATCTCGATATGTTTAGTTTACGGTATCACAATATCGTGGCAAATATAAAAAATATAAACCATCACTTTGCCGCCTTATTTGAAACCACTAGTGATGTGTTAGTGATCACTTTGGCGGTTGGTTGGCGGTTCAAAACCGTCATTGTTCACTACGTCAACACTGGCGGTTCAATAAATCAAACACCACTGTTGATGAATGCCAACGGTGGCGGTTCTAAATGAACCGCCACCGATGTGGAAAAAAAAACACTTGGCGGTTCGTGTTTAGAACCACCCGGTGAAGATGGAGTTTACAACCGTCGGTGATAGGATGGCCATCACTTTGGCGGTTGGTAAGAACCGCCACTGATGGCTACCCCCATCACTGGCGTTTTGGTTTGCGGCGGTTCAAAATCCGTCGGTGAAGGGGGTTTTGAACTGCCACTAATAGGCAAATCTGTAGTAGTGCTTGCTGGACTGATTACGCTGAATAATTAACTGAGTTGAACCAATCAAATTAAAGGTAACATGCTTGCACAGTTTCCTGATTGTCATCTAAGTTTAATCAGGTGTCCCAACTGTTCCTTTCATGAAGAGATGTTTAAAAAAAAAAACGCTAGACCGTACTTATGGTGAACATGCACGGTGCTCAGCGATCACCTTTGGTTAGCCAGAACTTATTTACATAGTTGTTATATTAGAAAAACAATAGCCCAATGGACCTAATAAGTCAGATCGACCTCGAGAGATGTCAGCTGTTGCCAGAATAACTTAACGTTTACTTCCTGGCTATATTTGAATGGATTACTAGTTGGTGGCTCATTGATATGAGCGGTAAGTGCCTGACTATGATTCAATGAATTGTTTTGGTGGTCTCCCTAGTCTAACCTGTGTATAAAACAGAAGCTAACGAAACAGAAAGCCAGTGCTGGAAGCGTCAGGAGCACTTGCATTACTACTCTGTCCGATGGAAGTAAGATTGAAGTAAGCAGTGGCGCCATGATAGACACATACGTCCTCGCCACTCCTTGCCACTCTTCAGCTGGATCAACCAGAGAAGTATTATACGGTGCCTCGCCATCATGCATGTTTCAGCGAAGCAGCCCAAGAGCCAGGCACGTGCACGAGTGCATAGGAGATGCTGCTCATTATGCTGCGAATCACCCTCAACTATGAAATACTGGGCAGTGTATACTTAACAGGATGAAGCAAAGTAGCTAGCTCAATGGCATCAAGTCCTTGCTACAATCATGACTGTACTCACAGGATGCACGTGAATCAACCCATCATTATATTTGTACAAATATTAATTGTCAGGTTTCAGATCGAGAGGTTTCTGCAATTGAAAATTAAGAAGTTCAATTCAAGGTAGTGCCTAGCTTTCTACCAGCAATTGAGTTGAGAACCTCGATCCAGTCCTGGCATGACAAAAGTGGCAATTATTAGCATCTCCAACAGTTTGGCATTTGGGGTTTGCATTCTTGTAATTTGCAAAAAATCATGAAGTGAGGTATCCAACAGTTTTGCATTTGGGTTTTGCAATTTAGGCAACTTGGCAATTGACGGAGGAAACTTGGCATATTTGCAAAGCCACGGACCGCTTGGCAAACGCGATCGGGCGCTCCTCCCGCGCTACTCCCGCACATGTAGGACTCTCTTCGCGCCATATATAGTCGGTTGGGTCCACAATTTGGTAAATGCCAAGTCAATTTTGCAAAACTCTTGGAGATGGCCCTCCTTCCCATTTCGTTTTGAGAGTTGGCAAACTACAACAAATGGCAAAGAAAAAGTACCAAACTGTTGGAGATGCTCAGGTCGATAGCATTGCTACCGTATGCTACCAGCCTGATTGTGGTCCTTGGTGATGGCGATGGATCCACTCAGGTATCAAGACATGCCAAAGACCATCACCGTCTTCTTGGGCCATTAGAGAGGATGAGCCATGGACATCAGCATCAGGATCGAGTGAAACAATCATACTGGTCTTCCGGATAAGCCCAAAAGGATGCTACAACCAATCAAATGAGAAGATAGCATGCACCTCTGTATTGCTAGATCTAGTTTGGTAGAATGGTCGTGTACCTTCCTGTCTAAGCCTGAAACTTAACTGAACAATGTGGTTGAAAATCAAATGAAATCCACTTCTTTGTCTGAGTTCGAGTGGATGATTACACTCCATGCAGTGCAGGTGTTTGTGCATCCTCTAGCTTACCGGACTGATTACCCTGAAGAATTGTGTTCACCCAATTTAACTAAATAGTATATTAGTTCCTAATTGTCATATAGGTTGGAAGTTTGGTGGATTAAATTGTCCCAAATCTTTTCATGAAAGAAAAGTTTATATGAAAAACCATGAGACTTCCCAATGAACATGCATGTTTGGCATCATTGTTCCGTTTGTCAGATCCTAATTCTGACATTAGTTAAAACCTGATCAGGCACCAGCACTATGCTTGAATGATCTATTAATTTCCTATTGGAATTTATTTGCCATTTACTATCTGACTACATTTCAATGGAGTTAATATCTCATTGATATGGATAGGTAATTGCATTGAATCAGATTGTACCTCATGGTCAACTGTTTCAGACTCTCTAACCTGAGTATAAAATAGCTGGAAAGGCAGCAGAGGCCAGTGTTGCTAACTCTAGCTTGCTCCTCCAATGATCTTGCTGTAGAAACTGTGTATAGGAGTAGGAAGCATCAGGACCACCTGCATTACTAGTTCTTCAATCAAGATAGGCAACCATCCTACTAACCCAAGAGATGAGACCCTTGCCATTTGATGTTCCAAAAGCTTCAGCCTCCGCCAGTGCTAGTGTTTGGAGATGAAATATATATAGTACTGCACTGCCAATTTGTGGGTCATTGTACCATGGGTAGGAAGAAGAGTTAACCAGGCTAGTCAAGAGGTAAAACGGATTGTGATTAGATGGATAGCCACAGCAAAACAGCAAGCCATCAGTGGTTTAGGATGCTTTTAATTTGAGCCTTCAGAGCTCATCTTCGGCGACTGTTCTTCATGGAGATCATTATCTCTATGTGCTGGGCAATCTGGTCTAATAGAAATGACCTCATCTTCAGGCATATTCAGCATTCCCTGCACTCTTGTAAGATCCTCTTCAAGAATGAAATGGCTCTAGCTAAGCTAAGAGCTAAAGGCGACCTTCAACAGGTGATGGACCAATGGCTGCACAACCTTGGATAACTTGTCTTATTTTCTTTATTTCTTTCTTTGTTTCTTGAGCATAATTTGTGGCTCCTTGTACATTTTGTTACTATTATGCAAAAAAGCCCAGTAGGGGGTAAGCCCTCCTGTTCCCGTCAGAAAAAATATTTTTCTCGCACCAACTATTCAAAATACATAAAATAGAACTCATGGTCCAAGAAAAATGATAACCATGGGGGGGCGGGGGAGTAGTGCCAGAGCAATTCACAGAGCACAACTATGAAGGAAACGAGCGGCAATCCAATGTGTGACTTGCGCATCTAATGACTTTGTTTTGTCCATTGTACTGTTCGCCCAATTAATCATGCCAAGAAGCACCAACCGCTAGCATTTCTTCACCGATATGACCTCGGATATAGGCGACGAGTAAACCAAGTCCGCTGCTACTGCTACTTCGACCGCGCACCACCACGCTGGCCATATAGGATTTTTTTTATGTTTTAATCCTTTTCTACAAAATATTTCAATAATATTCCTACTCTACTGGCGTGACTAAATAATGTTGTCGCGCCACGTCAGACGCCATTTCTGACATGGAAAACCATGTCACGCTACTCTACTAGAGTGGCATGATAAGACTGAATTTTTGAAGAATTATAAACTCTTCAATACGATGTTGGATGAAGATGATTTTTATATGAAAGTTATAGTTCTTGATGAGATCTACTACTTTCTATTTTTAAGTTTTTTCATTTGAGAAAAATCATATACTATTTTAGTACCATATTAAACACGTACAAGAGCTCGTCACTTATGAAAATTCATATATTTTTCACATGATGTCAAATAAAGATATATTTTATATCAAAGTTGTAGCACAAAATGAGATCTACAACTTTGTAGTTACAAATTTTTTATTTGAGGACGTTAAGATGCTCAAAAAATTAATATAATATTTCAGCACCATAATAATGGGTGTACAGGAGCTTGTCGCTTTAGAAAATTAATATCTTCTTTACACAGTGTTAAATAAAGATACTTGTTATATCAAAGTTGCAGCACAAAATATATATAACATCCTTCTACGTGATCACTTTTACCATGAGCAAAGTCGTAGCTTCTTCACTTTTACCATGTCTTTTTGGCTTTTGGCAACTTTTATACAGGTAGTTTTTCAATAGTTAGCTCAACAGCTGGACGATTGTAACCAACAGAATCCAGGCATCTAAAATAACAGAGCCTTATTTCTGCCTTAGTGTAATCCTTCGTTCTAATTCTCTGAGTTCGTTACACCAGCATAAGCTGCCGTAGCCTTGGTACTTCTGAGTTCTTCCCTGAGTGATACCGCAAGTAATTCAATAAGATGTGCTACATTATTCTCAGGGCCTGCTACCACAGCGTGAATGTTTAATCTTTTTTCTTTTTTGACAGATGAACGTTTAATCTTTAGTCTGTGCAAATCAACATGCAAATGTCACTCCATCATTCTCTTCACTCTCTTCACGTTTGTGTTGCGTCCCTCTTTTCACTCGCCGTATACCGGCAGGATGACCCATGCTGTTCGCAAGCCGTGTCTCGGCATGCTGAAGCTTCAGCTGTGAGCCTGGATACAACAGCATCCAGAGATCTCCTGTTGCTCCCCAAGTCTGTTGGCTGCAGCAAGTGCGTGTTTGATTTCCACACACACCAGACCAGGCGCATCTGTGAGGCAGCACATCTAGCCTCAGAATTTGAATGTCTTGACTTGCTTTCTGGACCGGGCAAGGGATAAACCAAACAAGTCTCCAGCCTGGCTTCCAAGTTGACTCCAAAATAAATAGAGTTATGCTCCAGTAGACCTCTCAAAAATAAGTTGCTTCCTCGATCGGGCAACCTAGTATTAAACAGTTTTTAAAATTAAGTAACCCACGGGTCTGCATGCTATTTCGTGTTTGGCCATGTCCACCAGTTCGGATTATTGTGGTCCGTTGCTATTTCGTGTTTGGCCTTTGTCTAACCGGGGCCGGCAGCAGAGGCTCCGAGTCGTTGATAGGGCAGCCGCATCGGACTTGCGCAGGGTGAGAGTAAGCGCGCTGGCAGCGGCCGGTCAGCTCAGCGCTGCCGCTAGCTCTGACTGCCTGAGGCGCGCGGCAAGAGCCACAGAGGTCCATGCATGCCTCCGCATCGACCTGGATGGCAGGCGCCAGGCAGCCTCAAGATCCCACCAAGATTTTGTACTTCTGATGCAAATCAGGAAAGGGGTGGTAGAAGCTGGGTGGCCTTGCTTCCATCATATAATGGCAGCACGAACGATTGCTATCAGCGACAAGGAATGGAGCAGCCAAAGCTGGCAAGCCGAGAACTCGAGAGGGTGCTCGGAATGGCGCAGTGTGTCCCAACCCGCGAAATGTAGCCGCAGCCGTCCATCCAACGCACGTTGAACGCGGAACGCTCATGCCCTGCCACTGCCGCCGTCTCTCCGCGTGCGGTGCCGTGCTGTCAATTGCACGAAAAAAGAAACAGGTGACACATCAAAGTAGTGATCCTGTGATCCACAATAATCGGAATTGGTGGGCCTGATGGGCTGGATTTGATGGATAGGGTCGGCCCCTCTACAAGACTGTGGGTTAATTAAAAATGGTTTAATTAATATTAGTTACACTAGTCCATCAACCCATGCTCCGCACGGGCTCAAATTTTAAGAGATATGTCGTTTAATATATCTAATAGTAAATAGTTTTTATACTAAATTATATATTTTTTTGTGTTTATTTTCTATAAAATAGACGTAGTAGATACTTCATAGTCTATACTTTTTTTTTTGCATGGCATTGATTTATATGTTTTTTATTCATTTGTGTGTTTACTTTATATTAGATTGAAACCTTACAATTAACAATTATAGTCCTTGCCCCATTACATATTTTATGAAGTCTTAAATCTAAATTATGATTTTCCAAAATTTTGTCTTATTAACTGATATATTTTGTTACCATCAAGTTGAAACTCTTATACTTAATATATATTTTATTAACTCTCCTGTTTGCACTTTTTAAATAAGTACTTCAGGTCATAGAGTATGTTTACTAAATAGTATAAGCAATCATTTGAATTTTGCATCATAATACTTGAAGTAAATGATAGAGCTTGAATCTTTGATGTGTGTATAGTGCTAATTTCTAAAGAATTTTAATAGTTAAGTCGTATAACGTTCTACTTTTTAAGCTAAAATAGTTTTAAAAGGTTAGAGAAACATATATATCTAGCAGTGGTATCTCCCTTTTAATGCATGATGGTACATTATATATGCTTACTTCAATTAAATATTAATATTAATAACACATACATGCTCTATGATTATTTAAACAATTTTAAATATAAATCATTGACAACTTTTAGATGTAGATTTGCAAGGATATTTAAACTTTTAAATAATAGAAGAAAAATTGGTATACATAGATTATCTGTCACAATAAGAGTATATCAATAATTAAATATAAATTTAAATCTTATTTTATTACACAATAGCGGAGTTAGGTAATCCAATAGTTATTGTTGTTAATGGTGATTTTGAAGAAAATTATTAATGGTGATTAGGTTAAACGGAATTGATGATCAAATATTTTGAATTTTTGTGAGAACTTTTAGGTTCTATATTTTGTTTTCTTATCGTATCTCATGAGGACTAATGTGGAGGCTCCATTAGAAACATCTAATTAGACATTTTAGTATTTTTTTCAACATGATATATTTTTAGATGGAAATTTAATATTAACATATATAAACCCTAGTTGTATTCCATTATATGACTTCATTAATCATAGTTAGAATTTTAGTTTTAATTCTTTATGGTGGTTTGAAGTATATAATTTGGATACAAATTATATCGGTATACATTACTTTACATTATCTTTCATAGGCGTAATTTGAATGGAAACTTAGGCATCAAAGCATTATGTTTCATAACGATAGAGATGGACAATATAATGAGAATATTATTCGATTATTTTAATTATTCTATATAATTGTAGAGGTTTGATTTTTTTTTCCATATAGGTTAAGGATGATATCATGTACATGGCAGGAGACAAATTGAATTATAATTATGAGACATAGCAAGATAGCCATACCTTCAGTCCATGGGTGCGCCTGGTGCCAACATTGATGTATATGTTGGACGTGGACACTGAACGCGGTGGCATCGGTGGACTACGCGTTAATGCCTTCCCTCTTTTTTGACGTAGATCTCTTCATCATCCCCTTGATGCTAATGGAGCTGGATCAAACATCAACAGTGGTTGGTGCATGGTCAGACCGGTGTCCTCCATGTGTATGCTAAGTGCTAGATGGGAATTGTCACCTTTTTTAATTTGATAATTCATAAATTTTCTTGATGCCTTGATTTTAGGCTAATTTTGTTAGTAGCCAAAGCACAAATGCCGCCCACCTCATCAGCATAGAGTGGTGCGTGCATGTCGAAGTAGGTGAAGTTGGCTTGGCGCAGCTAGAATGTCAGCCCACTCACCCGTGGAGCCAGCACGTCAACGCTAGCTAGTGTATGTTGGTATAGTGTCGCCTTCTCGATGCTAGGTTGGAGCCATTGTAGATGGTGTCCTTACTTGTCTCGGTATTGCCTAGTGTGGTGGTGTCGTTAATGTAGATGTGGTGTCGTTCTTGAAGGCGTCCGTGCAGTAGGGCATCATTTCCGTCCGCTTATCGTCCATCCTCACCATCTCATGGCCGGAACCATAGAATACCAGCCAGCATACATGTATGGAGCTGTGCAAAAATAGAAAGAAAATCAGATTAATTTCTCACCCAGGATAACGACGTGCACACCATCACCCTCCTAGTTTCTGGAACGTGCCATCTTCGATCTCCAATGGACGGCGCAGACCTTGCGATGATCCGTTGGAGCTTTGGACATTGATTGATGAAAGAGCTATTGATGACGAAGAAGTTCAACACATCATCGATGTCATCGATTCGTCTCACGCACGACCTGCCCGCGGTCACAGCCGACCGACCAGCAAGCTATGTACACTGTTGACGTACAGAGAGCCGAGCGAGGTCTGGCCTTCCCACTTGCAGCTGGCCTGTGTGCATCCGTGGCAATCAAAGATGTGATCAGCGGGAGCTTTTTTCTGCATCTGCATCTCCACCTTTAGAGTTCAGATGAGTGCAGGCTAGGCCGGACTTCTCCTACGGATGGTGCAGATGCCTGCGTTGTGTTGGCTTCTCCTCCTTGCTTGCTCTCTTGCTCGGCCCGGCACCAGAACTTAGCTGCCCGGTGGCCGTCGCCGTGTGGAGTCATCGTCTTGAGGCGGGCGGAGTCCTCTTTTTTCCTCCACCTTTGTACGTAAATAAATTAATTAAATTAATAAAGATACGCCGCAACCCGTAACGATCTCTCTTTGGCTCACGCTTTTTCATTATGGTAGATGTACGTGAGGAATTTATATATAAATTTAGGGGTTATCTTGAATTATTCTTTATAATGGCAGTGGTGGGTAATTTAAATACAGAATTTGGGGGTTACTTTATCTATTTTTTATAATGGCAGGTGGGTAATTTTTTTTATAAATTGCAACAGATCTAATGGCTATTATCAATTATGATGATTAGTGTCTACTAAATTAAAAGCCAGATGTTTCTGATTAATGTGGGAATTTTTTAGATTTATCTTTTTTCTTAGTGCGTCTGGTGAGAATCAATGTGGTGCCTCCGTTGGGGCCTCTAATTAGTAATAGTTAGATTAAGATGTGTGCAAAGTTTTTTGAGAAAAGTCGTAGCTGCTTCACCTTTCAATGCATGGATGGTTAGTTGGTGACTCAATTCATATGAGTGGTAGTAAGTGCATGGAATCATCTTGTACCTCTTCCCTGTAACCAGAGTATATAAAGCAGTAGGAACGGAGCAGAAAGCCAGTGTTTCTCTGGCTGCCCAAGTGATGTTGCTATGGAAATTGTGTATAGGAGTAGGAAGCATCAGGACTTCAGGAGCATCTGCACTATCTCTCAGCAGGGACCATCAGGAGCATCTGCATTACCACACCTTGGAGGTTCCAAGATGGCTAGCTTCAGTTAGACGACTTGTGCATGCACCTGTAGGCAGAGATGGCAGTGATTCCAAGCCTGCCTAACTGCCATGTTTGGTTAACGTGTATATATATCTTGCTTCCTCAGTTTGCTCTTCTTCCATTGTAATCTCCTGGGTATCTATTTCTATGAACCGGCTAACATATAAGGACGATGGTGGCATATATATGTTACACTTTGCTAATGAATCCATCATTGCGTAATTATCCAAAATGCATACGCTTTTAGCTTCAGAGGGGCGCTGAAAGTATAAATGGAACAGTATGGTCTCTCGCCGCAACCACGATTTTGTGCTAGCACCGTGGTTCAGTGCCATTGTACATAAGGTCGATGACAACTTTGCTACCTGATTCTTGTCCCTTCGTGGCGGAGATGATTCACTCAAAAGCTTATCAAGACACGCCAATGACAATCACCATCTTCTTGGGCCTTTAGAGAGGAGGAACCATGGAGGCATGGAGGACATCAGCGTCAGGAGTGCAAGAAACAACACCCTGGTCTTCCAGATAAAGTCCAAAAGGGTTGAAATCACCACGACTCCTGAATTGCACGTCGTTGGCTCTGTTTTGTGCAAGTAAAAGTAATCAGAACAAGAAACAAACTGTTATTCTTACGTATAGATATAAGTCTATACTATACTGGGCATGTAATTTTGCACTCGAGGTGAAAAAGAGAGGAACAATGAGATTAATTTGTGGCAGTAGTTCGGCTGGTGCTTGACTTGCTGTGATTTGGGAAAAGAAACCACAGAGATGCATGGGAGAACTGGGTGGTACTGCTTGGATTGAGGTGCAGGTATGCAGCTGCATGCCCTACAAGGAGCAGCCGAGCAAAGGGAGAGCTGTGTTGTTCAGTGCAGAGAGCTCTTCATCCACCAATGCAAGCCAATATGGACTTACATCAATAAGATCATCAAAGTAAACTGCACTGACATAATCTCTTTCTCCACATGTATTTCTGAATTTTCACAGTTTACTTCACATATCGCACATTCCTCAAGTCGATAAGCAACTACGACAGTTCCTAAAAGTCTAAAACCCACTTAATTATATTTTGCAGGATGCATTGTAATAGTTTTTGATTGCCACCAACTTAATTGGTTCAAGTAAAAAAAGAGAACACATCAAGAAACATGGCCATCCTCATTTTTTTTCTTTTTTGTGAGCAGAACATCGCCGTCTTCATAGTCGCCTCAAATTCTAACTGGGCTGGGCCGCAAGAAATTGATAAAAAACATGCATGTTTTCACAAGGGGTTTCAGGGCTCGGTGGGCGACCTCTAGGAGCCCAACTAAAAAGGTGTTAACTGAGTCCAAGTACTACACTATACAGTAATGGAACCAAACATTTACATGAATGTGATATTATTGTATTGTCTGTTCTTGGACGGACTGGGGGTCCATTAAAGGGCAATGAGGGAGAAGAAATAAAGACCATACCAGGCATCCTAAGCATGTTAAATTCACTTTTTGTCACACGTCAAATGAAGATGGTGATAATTGGCGAACCGTATGGGCCTACAATAGCCAAAAGAGGACGGCAAGCAGCGGGGGGGGGGCCCCCACAGCCCGCCCCTAGGGCGGCCGCCGCCGCCCTCTCCCTGGCCGCACAATGGGGGCCGCGGGCCCCACCTCTCCGCCTGCTCTTCAATCCCCGAAGTTGCCTTTTATTAATTGTTATTTATGGAATGCGGACTAGAAAAACTAGAAAAGTTCGTGTTCGAAAAGGACTTTCCGTTAGAGTCCACTAGGGACTATAAATAATAGGGAATTGTAACAGTTGGATCAAGAAAGTAATTGGGGTAATTCGCGTTATTCCTATTATCCCGCGCTCACGCTCTCTCTCCCTCCCTTCCTTTAGCCGTGCCGCCCCCTCTTGCGCCGCCCCCGCGGCAAGCCGCCGCCCGCCGGCTGGGCCGCCGCCCCTAGGTGCCGCCCCCTCCCTCCTCCTCCTCCACCCCCAATCCTTTAGCCGAGATCGACCCTCCCGTGTGTGTGTTTACAACGGCATCGGCAAACCAGGAGTAATCCTTGGCTTCCACCACCATTGATGAGATGAAGGAGATCTTCGACGGGTTCACCACCGCCTTCGTTGGGCACGTGGATGAATTGAAGCTGCGCCTCGACATCGTCGACAACTACTTCAGCGCTTTTCGAGATTGCACACCGTGGCAAGGATGATGATCTGTCGGAGGATCAACCTCGCCAACGGCTAGAGGTCCGAGTCCTCGGCGCCTCCAACCTCCGGCGCCGCCGACGCCCAGCTCTCGCCCGCGCCCACCGATCCGGCGGCGCCCCCGCGCACCGCATGCGCGCCCGGTCATCACGCCCCCGCTTCCAGCCTTCGCCCGCACGCATGTGTAGCTGAGGCCAATGGCCACCGATTGTACTCCATATATGTAACTCTTGTGAGATGAATATACTCGTCCCAGTTGGCCTATTCCATTCTACATGGTATCAATCGCTTAGGTTCTTCCTCAACCTTCATCCACTTTGCTTCGCTCCTCGCTCCCATGGCGCCCTCCGTTGCTCACTCGATTCCTCCGATGACGATTACTCCGTTGTCCCCGCTGCTGCCTCCCACATTCAAGGCATCTCCATTCGCCATCATGTCCCTGTCATTCTCGACTTGGGCGAAGGCAACCGGCCAATGGCGCCACTTCCTCGACTTCGACCCTCTGCAAGTTCGGCGTTCAAGGCCATGTCCGCCTCGTCACCTCCGATGGCGACCAGCGACGGCGAGTGGCGCAAGGTGGACGCCTGCGTCGTCAACTGGATCCTCGCCACGGTCTCCAAGGGGGTCTACGACATCATCAGCCGCGATTGCCACGACGCGTTCAGCCTCTGGAACGCCGTCATCAACCTCTTCCAGACAAACGAGCTGCAACGCGCCGCCTACCTGAAGCCGAAGCTGCGCACACCGCAGCAAGGCGACATGTCCATCAACGCCTCGCACCAAGCTGAAGCGCCTCGCCGATCAGCTGCACGACATCGGCCATCCCGTCTCCGAGCCGAGCCAGGTGCTCAACCTCCTACGCGGCCTCAACCCCAAGTATCGCTACGTCAAGCCCGTCATCACATCCAAGTCCCCGCCGCACACCTTCCTGAGCGCGCGGTCTTTCCTCATCCTCGAAGAGCTCGGCGCTGATCACGATGCCACCGCCCGAGGCCGGGCCAGCGCCACCGCCTCTCACGGCGATCGCTCGGGCGGCACCTCCACCAACGCCGCCAACTCCGCCAACGACGGCTCCACCGGCTCCATCGCTTGCGCGCGCAACAACCCCCGCTACAACAACAATCGTGGCAACAACTGATCCGATCGGGCGGCGCGGGCGCAACGGTGGCGGCGGCTCCTCGCGTCGAGCCCATGCGAACGGCGAACGCGGGCCAGGCCAACACCAACAGCCCGAACGCGTCCGGCTACCACCCCGGCAAGGTATGGTGCGGCGTGGTCGATGCCGTTCCGCGCTCCCAGAGCTGGCGTTCTCGGGCCTCGACCGCCGTTCCAGGCCCAGCAAGCCATGGCGGCCACGCACCCGCCATCCGGCTCCGGCGACAGCTTCAACACTAGCGCCCTCTACGCCGCTCTCCAGTCCGCCGGTGTTCCTCAGCAGCCTCCATCCGCGTCGGACTGGTACTTCGATACCGGGCGACCTCACACATGTCCTCTTCCTCTGTAACGTCCTCCCTTCCACACTCCGGCCTTCCTCCTCCCGATCACAGTAGGCAATGGTGCTCAACTGCCGGTCACTCACCAAGCACAAACTTACATTCCTACTGCCACCACCCCTCTTCAGCTCAATAACGTTCTTGTTTCACCTTCTTTGATTAAGAACTTAATCTCTGTTCGTCGTTTAACCTATGACAACAATGTTTGCATTGAGTTTGATCCTTCTGGTTTCTCTATAAAGGACCTTCCTACCAGGGCGGAGATGCTCCGATGTGAGAGCAGCGGCGATCTCTACCCCCTTCGTCTGCCCCAGCATCAGGCGCTCACTGCTTCTTCGCCAACGTCCCTCTGGCATCAGCGATTGGGACATCCCGGCCATCCAGTGACTGCCCAAGTTCTTCAGCATTTTCCATTTCAATGTAATAAGTCTGCTGCCCACTCCTGCACTTCATGCCGTTTGGGCAAGCACACTCGACTTCCCTTTTCAGATTCTGCATCTAGAACATTTTTTCCCTTTCAAATTGTTCATTCAGACGTTTGGACGTCCCCAGTTTACAGTCACTCGGGATATAAATATTATGTGGTTTTTCTTGATGATTATACTCACTATCTGTGGACAATCCCTCTTCGCAACAAGTCTGATGTTCTTCCCACAGTTCGTGCGTTCATTGCTTATGTACACACGCAATTCCGTCTTCCCATTCTCGCGTTCCAAACAGACAATGGCCGCGAGTACGATTCCACTGCTATGCGCCTTCTTCTCTCCTCCCTCGGCACCCAGCTGCGGCTCTCCTGCCCATATACCTCACAGCAAAACGGCAAAGCCAAACGCGCTCTTCGCACTATTAATGATTGTGTACGTACAATGCTAATCCACAGTGCAGCTCCTCTGGCGTTCTGGGCTGAAGCACTCGCCACGGCCACCTACCTGATCAACCGGCGCCCCTGCCGTGCGACCAGGGACTTGACGCCGTACACCGTCCTCTTCGGCGTGCAACCATCCTACACCGAGCTGCGGGTCTTCGGCTGCCGATGCTTCCCCAACCTGATCAACACATCTGGCCACAAGCTCGCCGCCCGTTCCACGCCGTGCATCTTCATAGGCTATCCGGCCGACCACCGTGGATACAGGTGCTACAACGCCGCCACTGGGCGTGTCATCACGTCGCGGCACGTGGTCTTCGACGAGGCCGTCTTTCCGTTCCGTGACGCGGCGCCTCCGGCTGCCGCGTCTCCGCCGAACGCGACACTCGACCCTCCGACAGCGGCTCCAGGCGTGGTTTACACCACACCTTCACCACCGCCTTCCCCGCCCCGCCTGATCTCTCGTGCACGCAGTGCACGCGGAGGTCGTACGGCGGCTGCAGCTACCACGGCTCCTCCACCTGCCGCGTCGTCACCGAGCACCTCCGCTCACTCATCGTCTACATCCACTTGCATCCACGACTTCGACCGCCCGGACACGCCTCCACCGCGCGACGCGTCCACCTCGGCGCCCGAGTCACCGCACAGCGACGCCGGCCACCCGATGGTCACCCGAGCGCGAGATGGCATCTACAAGCCGAATCCGAAGTACGCTATGGCGGCGTCACAGGCAGACATCTCGCCGATTCCGAAGAGCGTTCAATCGGCTGTCAAGGACCCCAATTGGCACGCCGCAATGAAGACGGAGTTTGATGCGCTCCAAGCTAATAAAACGTGGACACTGGTTCCCCGGCCGCCGGGCGCCCGGATCATCACCGGCAAATGGGTCTTCAAACACAAGCTGAACCCCGATGGCACCCTTGAGCGCTACAAGGCTCGATGGGTCGTTCGTGGGTTCAACCAACGGCCAGGCATCGACTTCGGCGAGACCTTCTCGCCGGTGATCAAGCCAGCGACGATTCGGACCGTGCTGACTCTTGTGGCCACATATGGGTGGCCGGCTCATCAGCTTGACGTTTCCAATGCTTTTTTACATGGCAATCTCCAGGAACAGGTGTACAGCCAGCAGCCCACAGGCTTCGTCGATCCTCAGCGCCCCGACGCCGTTTGCCTGCTGTCGCAGTCTCTCTACGGCCTACGGCAGGCACCCCGGGCGTGGTTCGAGCGCTTCGTCGGGCATGTGACGTCGCTCGGCTTCGTCCAGTCCAAGGCGGACTCGTCACTCTTCGTCCTCCGCCGCAACGGCGCCACGGCCTACCTCCTTCTCTACGTGGACGACATGATCCTGTCCGCGTCTTCGTCAAGCCTGCTCCAGCACGTCATCGCGCGTCTACAAGACGCGTTCGCCGTCAAGGACATGGGTCCGGTGCGCCACTTCCTCGGCATCAGTGTGCGCCAGACCCGCTCGGGCTTCTTCCTCTCGCAAGCTCAGTGCGCTGAAGAGCTACTCGACCGTGCTGGCATGACGAACTGCAACACCTCGCCTACTCCAGCTGACACCAAGCCGAAGCCGTCAACACAAGAAGGCAAGCTCATCGACGACGCCACCACGTACAGAAGCATCGCCGGCGCCCTGCAATACTTGACCATCACCCGCCCGGACATCGCTTACGCTGTTCAACAGGTCTGTCTCCACATGCACGCTCCTCGTGACGTGCACCAGACCATGTTGAAGCGTATTCTCAGGTACATCAAAGGGACCGTCAGCCTGGGCATTCAGCTGCGCACGGCTCCGACACCGGCGATCACCGCATACTCGGACGCGGACTGGGCGGGCTGCCCCGACACACGACGTTCGACGTCCGGCTTTTGCGTCTTCCTCGGGGGCTCCCTCATCTCCTGGTCATCAAAACGGCAGACCACAGTCTCCAGATCAAGCGCGGAGGCCGAGTACCGCGCCATCGCCAACGCCGTCTCCGAGTGTTCCTGGCTTCGTCACCTCCTCGGCGAACTCCACTGCAAAATACCCACGGCCACGGTGGCTTTCTGTGACAACATCTCCTCGGTGTACATGTCACGGAACCCCGTTCATCATCGGCGCACAAAGCACATTGAGCTTGACATTCATTTCGTGCGAGAGAAGGTCGCCATCGGGGAGCTCCGCGTGACGCATGTTCCAAGTGCACGGCAGGTCGCAGACGTCTTCACCAAAGGTCTTCCGTCGGCGCTGTTCTTCGACTTCCGGGACAGCCTCTCCGTTCAAGCTCCCGACGTCGAGACTGCGGGGGGGTGTCAGAGGATCAACCTCGCCAACGACTAGAGGTCCGAGTCCTCAGCGCCTCCAACCTCCGCGCGCCCTCCGCGCCCCGACGCGCCTCCTCGCCGCGCCCACCCGATCCGCAGAGCGCGCGCACGCACTGCATGCGCGCCCGGTCATCGCGCGCCCGCTTCCAGCGCTCGCCCGCACACGCATGTGTAGCTGAGGCCAATGGCCACCGATTGTACTCCATATATGTAACTCTTGTGAGATGAATATACTCGTCCAGTTGGCCTATTCCATTCTACATGATCGTCTCCATCAGATGGATTTAAGTCTCGCCAATATGGAGGCTCGCTTGTAGATTTTTGAGCGAGATCGGCAGCTAGGAGGACTGACAGCATTCAGCACCGTGCTGGATCCGTTCACAGCGAAAGCCAAGGAGATCGTGAACATTGGGAGTAGCAGCCTGAGCAACATCAATGAATAGGCCCGGATAGCACCAAGCCATACGGCATGTGTCGTCAAGAAGTAGCAGAAGAAAAAGATGATCGTTCGGCCATCAGTAATTCATGGTAAGGAAGAGAAGTTCCTGCCAACCAAAATTGATAATAAATCTATCCCGAATGATCAGCAAAAGCAGAGCAACTATAAGCATAGCACAGTTCAGCAGGCTACACCAACAACTGCAATAACGTGCCCTTCAATAAAAGATGACCTAGGCTGACAACCAACGTATACAATTTAGATTTTCACACTAATTTTTTATGGTTCTAGAGACCCTATATCTTGGCTTTCACGGATAGAGATTTTATTTCGCCTATACAAGGTGCCAGCAGAGCAAAGAGTCCCATATGCTGCTTTACATCTGGCTAATAATGTTTTTACTTGGTTTATGCAAATTTCATCAAATGCTTTACTAGATAATTGGGTCAATTTTTCTGAGATGTTACGTCAGGAATTCTCACTGGAACAGCATATAGGGCATGCAACAGTCCAATCGCAGGACCTGATTCCAAATGTGGAGATGAGTTGCTCCCCATTGTACTGGAAGGCCCAGGTAAACTTCAGCCCAATTTGAACACTAATACATCGGATTTGCTAGCAAAGTTACGTTAGGCAGCATGGGAAGATGACACCATGAAGGTGATCGCTGATACAATCTGGCTCAATCAAGCGGCATCTTGGTGGACTCTGGAGGATGGTGTGATCTGCTACGAAGATAGGTATTATATTTCAGTCACATCAGCATACTTTCTAGAATTGATGAAAACTTGGGCACATCAATCTTTTGAGTTATTTGCTATGGGATTCAACTATGCTACTACATACGATGTACATATCTACCTTTCCATTTACTGTTTTGTCTCTTAAGAAGTGGTCCACTACATGGATGTCATGGGCAACTGTGATTTTTTTGTGACAAAGACTGTCAGTTTGCTCAAATAGGCGGTGTCGTAGTTGATAGAGACAACTGGGATGATTTACTGCTTTCTCCAACTGATCTCACATCTAGCAACTTATTGCACGGTAGTATGGAGATTTTTCACAGCTGTCTACCTGCTAGGAACCCAGCTGTTATTTGTCACCATATTCCAGGGGTGTTCGATGTTTTAGATATTTATGTCTTCTACACACCACCAGAGGAGATGCATCAGCTGGACATATGAATGATGATAATTACTAGGGACAGTTTCTTGTTCACCTATACATGGACCGTTAGGATCCAAAGAGCTTTGCAGCATGAGACATTGCTTGGACTCAGATTCAGCGCGAAGACGCGTTGATCGGAGAAGGGGGAGTTCTATCACACGTCAGATGAAGACAGTGACAATTGGCGAACCTGATGGGCCTCCAGTGGGCCAAAAGAGGACGACAAGTAGCGGGCGGGGCCCCCACGGCCTGCTCTAGGGCGGCAGCACTGCTACCGCCCGGGGTGCGCGGCAAAGGCGCCGCCCCCTCCCGGGCTGCGATGGGGGGCCACGGGCCCTACCTCTCGCCGCCCGCTCTTCAATCCCCGAGTTACCTTTTTATAATTTATTATTTATGGAATTCAGATAGAAAAACTGGAAAAGTCCGTGTTCGATAAGGACTTTCGCATTAGAGTCCACTCGGGACTATAAATAATATGGGATTGTATCAGATTGGATGAAGAAAGTAATTGGGATAATTCCCCGTTATTCCTATTCTCCCCGCGCTCACGCTCTCTCTCCCTCCCCTTCCCCTAGCTGCGCCGCCCTGCCACGCCGCCGCTCCCACCGCCGGCCAGTGGCGGAGGACTGAAAAAATTTTAGGTATGGCAGAATAAAATAATGTATCAAAGTATATTACAAAATTAAAATGGGTTATATACATATAAAACATGCAGTTATCATCTCATACAAAATATAGAAGTAAAAACACTCATGCTAAATAGAAAAATGCAGGTGAAGTTTTTTTTGGATTAAAAAATACAGGTCAAGTTAATAGACATACGCATTTAGTCTACGTAGAAGAAAGGAACGGACGATGGCGGAAGGCAGCTCCAATTCTACTACGATGGGCACCAGGCAATAAGTAAACTAATAAAGCCCATTTTTACGGTGCCAACCAAAAGTCACAGCCCAAGGCCCAAAGAACGTTTCAACGTAGTCATAGACTCATAGTTAGCTTCTACCCCAGTCATCATCTTCCATCAGCGCCAGCTGCATCCATTGCTGCCAGTGCCAAGGGCCGACTCGCTGATGATTCAGAGTGGGGATCCACGGTAGAGTCAAGGTATGGCGGGCGCCCTACCTTGCCCTACCGGGTCCTCCACCACTGTAAGGTGGCATACTGGCCTTCCTGATAAGCCCAAAAGGATTGAAAGCAACACGACTCCCAATTGCACGACCAAATTAAGCTCTTCTTTTGTGCACCAGTTCTGCTTGCACAATCTCTCTGAAGATATATGGACCAGAATTGATTTAATTTTATTTACTGCCTGACAATATTATTGATGGTTAGTTGGTGACTCATTCATATGAGTGCCAAGTGCATGGTGGAATCAAACTGTATCTCTTTCTAACCAGAGTATATATAAAGCAGCAGGGAAACAGAGCAGAAAGCCTGTTTCTCTGGCTGCCCAAGTGATCTTGCTATTGCTATGGAAATTGTGTATAGGAGTTGGAAGCATCAGGAGCATCTGCATTACTACTCTCATAGAAAGAATTACGTCAAATGGAAATTGTGTATAGGATTACGAAGCATCAGCGTCATGCGTGCAAGAAACAACATACCGGTCTTCCTGAGAAGCCAAAAAGGGTTTAGATTAATTAACGTAACTCCAAATTGCACGTTGTACGTAGGCTCTTTTGTGCCACTAAACAGAAGAAGAAACAAACTGTTATTCTTACGTATAGTTCTATGTCTTGATGACTCATACATTTGAGGTGAAGAAGAGATGAAGAAGAGAGGAGCAGTGAAATCTGAAGCAGCGGTTCAGTTGGTGCTTGGCTCTGTGTTTTGGGGAAAGAAACAACAGAGATGCATGGGAGAATTCGGTGCTACTGCTTGGACTGAGGTGCAGGAGCTGCATGCCCTACGAGGAGCAAAGGGAGAGATGGTGTTCCGTGCAGTGAGCACTTCATCCACCAATGCAAGCGCATATGGACTTATATTAAGATCATCAAAATAAACTGCACTGACATAATCTCTTTCTCCACACGTATTTCTCAATTTTCACTAATTACTTCACATGTCGCACATTCCACAAGCTGTTATAAACAGCTATACATGGTTCCCAAAACCTACTTATATTTTGCAGGACACATTAATTGTAACAACCAACTTAATGGTTCTGGTTGGTTTTTTTTAAATAATCTGGTTCATTCATTTTAATAAAAAGAGGACATGGAGACATGGGCAACTTCATAGTCACCTCAGCTTCTAACTGGGCTGAGCTAGAAGAGAAATGATAAAAGCTTGCATGTTTTCTCAATGGGGGATTCAGGGCCAGGTAGTTGCCCTCATCAGGGGCCCAACTAAAGGTGGTAACTGAGTCCAAGTACTACACACTAAGGGCTCCTTTGGATTCACCATTCCACTTGGGGACCGGAGGTTATTGGAGAGAAAATTAGTTCAAATACCCCTCAATCCCCTCCAATTACGAGGTGGAATAGATGAATCCAAATTAGCCCTAATGGAACTAAACATTTAAATCGATGTTGTCATATTATTGTGCTGTCTTTTCTTGGGCAGACTGGGGGTCGATAAAGGAGCAATGAGGGAGAACAAATAAATAAACACAATACCAGGCATCTTGAGACCCCATCAAAAAAAACACAAGGCATCTTGAGAGCTCTTGCTTTAGCTTCCCCATCAAAAAACACAAGGCATCTTGAGAGCTCTTGCTTTAGCTTCGTTCTTTTCGTTCAAGATAGATGAATGTTCAATATTTTCCTAGAGGCTCCTCCAGCCTTTTTTGTAGTAGACTCGGGAGGCACCAGGATTGCTATCGTTAGAGGATAGTGAGGCATGGGGAGCCAGTGGCAATGAGGATGCTACAACAGGAAAAGTAATATCGCGACAAAAGAGCTTGTGGCCTCATCTCTAAAACTAGGAAGTCAGAGGCAGAATTTATAAGCATGCATGATGGCAGGTATGTGTACCTGTCGTGTCCATCTGTTTTGTTAGATCAAATTTGCTCGAATGGCCATATCTAGCATCCTGTATTATCCTGAATTCAAGTAGATGCTACACTCGAATGGCCATATCTAACCAAACAAAGTGATTGATAATTTACTCATTTGCACTTCTTTATCTGAATTCGAGTAGATGCTACACTCCATGCAGTGTAGTTTATACGAGCATAATCTAACTTGACTGATTACGCTGAATAACTGTGTTCGATTGAAACAATCAAATTAAATAGTACATGCTTGCATACAGTTTCCAGATCAGCTTTGGTTAGCCCGTACTAGATTTACATATTGGTTAGAAAAATAGCCTAACGAACCTGACCTAACAAGGCACCAATTGTTTTGCTGGCAGGACCTCCAGAGGCGTCTGCTGGTACTGGATTTGATTTCACATTTACTGCCTGAATATATATCAATGGATTGTTAATTGGTGAGTCATTCATATGCTTGGTAAGAGCCTGACTATATTTCAATGAATTGTTTCAATCTCTCTAGTCTAACCTGCTTATAAAACAATAGGGAATGGAGCAGAAAGCTAGTAGTGTTTCTAGGGTCGCCCAAGTGATGTTGCTGTGGAAACTGTGTTTAGAAGTAGGAAGCATCAGGAACACATGCATTACTACTCTGTCAGGTACAAGTAAGATATAATCGAGCACTGGCGCCGAAGCTCTGATTACAGCGCCAAACAATAGGAAAGCCAGAACAGTATGGTCTCTTGTGGTCACACATCTATGCTAGCAGCACGGTAGCGAGTGCTGAACGTCAGCTATGTTTAAGCGAAGTGTCAGAAATGCCTCTATACCGGCTTCAAGCAATGACAGCATGAACGACGTCGCACAAGCTGGAGTGCACAACGTCGTTCAGGATCATGGGCCACGGCATGGGGAACATGAGCAGAGGCCGAGCTCAAGTACAAGGATCAAGAATGGGTGTGATGAGTACTCGTTCTAAACTAAGTTGTCCTCGTCGCTATATCCCTACTTCCTCTGCTCTTAAGTAAGCAAATTCCATGTGCTTACATATGGTACCAGGTACTCTCGGCCCTCTTCCGCATCCTTCTTTAACCGATCCGTTGATTGATTCATACCAGCCTTGGGTTCATCGAGTTCAGATCGAACACATGGATGTTTGGATTCCTGTTATTCCCAAGCATTTGAATCGACCGCCGCCGCCGCTGCCTCCACGTCCCCACTATACCCGGTTCACTTGCAGCCGCGGCGCCATGAATCCTGATTCTAGACTTCTGCTCGACGAGATGCACCGCCTGTTCACTAAGCAGAGGACAAGCTTTGACGAGCATTTCACCGAGGTGGATCGGAAACTCGATTCACGTCTCTCTAACAGTGACTGCCTACACGAGAAGCGCCTCGCCGAAGTCAATGACTACATCACAAAGAGCTTCACTCAGATGGACGATTCTATCACCTAGCGCTTTACCAACTCTGACATCAACTCAGAACGCCGGCTCACCGACTCTGAGCTCCGCCAGTCCGCCCTCCTCTCCGACTCGGAGCAGCACCAGGACACTCAGGTCGCCCTCATAGATACAAGATGGCGGGAGACAGAGCTGTTGCTTGCATCATTCTCTTGTGCCGCCTAGACATAGCTAGCAGATTGACGCTGTGAGCTCGTGCGGCCTGAGGCGGAGCTATTGCTCGCATCATCTCATCGAGCTTTGAGCATACTTAGGATGCCACATTAGAGAATAGAGAAATGAGCTTTTTAAAAATAGTTGAGAAAGTACCATTGATTACTTAAATATAATTTATATTATAGAGGGTATTTTGGTAACTAAGGTTGTGCCCTTAAGCCTCTCACGTGTATTTTGGTAATTGAGATTCTGCACCAATGCGATGGAACAGAGCACACAGCAGAGGCAGATCGCAGATGCAAGTTTACACAGTACACCGTCATTTCATCACCTGCGGTAAATACTAGCAGCAGGCCACTGACAGAATATTACGCTACTAGGATTAACCAAATGCAGTTTCTTACTCTTTGCCCAACTAAGCGCAAGGTATGCACATTCTCTTTACTGCATGAGAGAATGTTACTGCTCGAACTTACATTGCAGTCCTCCCATAACACAATATTTCTCAATGTCTCACATGCCTACACGGTTCGCACTTGGCACTATGGAAAAGCCACAGAACTGTTGGTCCATCGATATGATATGACCTATATATGTGACTCGCACAACTATAGCTTCATTCTCTGTCTTTCACTCGCAATTCTTTTAGGGACCAAAACCAAAGATACCACAAGTCCACAACAATAGGTATCAAGATGTTTTTTCATAATGGGATGAGGTTCCAGCCTCTACACTCCAAAGAGGTAAACACAAGTAGTTCATTACATCCAGGAGCACCCAAACTGAGCTCATTCGAAAGATATATATAGGATTAACAAAAGACGAAAAAGTACAACCGTTCAAACAAAAGGAAAAGAAGACTAAGCCTTCAGTTCTTATCCAGAACTTCCATCCAAACTTCGTAAATACCTCAATATGACTGTTTCCATGATTTGTCAACTGGTCTTCATGTTCGATCTTTCATCTTACTATATAGCAGTGACCATAGTCAGATCCAATATGTTTCTCTAAACACTACTTGCAAGAAGGTATGGTTTAGCTTTGTTGAAAACCATAACTTCCATTCAACCATATACCCCAACAATTAGCAGCTGCCGCAAAAAACATCGATATCTAGAGGCAGTTAGAAATCGATTTGTAGGGGTAGCTACATCTAGAGCCATCTATAAAAATAAGTGCAACACAGTAAAATTTATAACTTTATCAAATGAAGTTGGATGAAGACAAACTTCATATTAAAATTGTATAGCTCAAAGATATCTGCAATTCTATAGTTGACAAAGTTTTCTTTTGAAATTATTTAAATCCCACAAGTTTTATTTGAATTTCTCATATTTGATTTTTTTTTTTTTTTTCCAATTGATATTAGATGAAGAAATAATTAAACTCGCAAAAAGGCCTCTGCCTAGTGGTTAGAGCATTTGAGTAGCATCCAATAGACCTAAATTTGACTCCCTGTGGGAGCGAATTAAAAAGGTCTAAAATAAAAAATACATAAAAAGATATGTTGAGGTTTCCCCAACTGACTTCCGTCAAAAAAAGAACAATCAATTTCTCCAAAACGTAGGAGAGCTGTGTTTCATTATATTAAGAAAAGGGCAAGAGCCCTAAAAAGCTATAGATCTTGAAAAGATTAAAACATTGTAGTTGAGATCTTTTTTATTTGAAACAATCCATGGTGCCTAAATTTAATTTGATGTCCTCATATATTGAAATTCAAAATTTTCAAATGACGTCGGATGGAGAATGATTAAAACCAAAGTTATATATCTCGTAGAGCTATACAACTTTGTATGTAATTGACAACTTTAGCATTTGCAATCATTTACCCAAAAAATCTAAATGATGTAGGGTGGATAAACCACCAAAACCAAAGTTGTAATACTCAGGGATATCTACAACTTTTAGATATTCCTGACAAAATTGAGCATAGACCAGACAAGGCACCGACACCGGTTCTTCGGTTGCATAATAATCTCTAAGATGTTTGGATATGAGAACCGATTCAACATTTACTGCCTGACCAAAGTTTAATGGATGGTTACTCACTCATCATATACAGTGGTTATAACTGCATCGAGGATCAGGTTGTACCTCCCCGTGATTTCTCATGGTCTCTCAAACTCTGTCTACAAATAAAACAGCAAGTACTGAGGGAGCAGAAGCCATCAGTAGTGACCTTGGTGCTCAGTAGTGACCTTGCTATGAATATTGTGCATAGGAGTAGGAAGCATCAGGAGCACCTATATTAACTGTGCACTTACTCTTCTCCCCAGCAGGTGTGTTCCGTGTTGTTCCACAAAACATAGATGCTCGCCCGCACAACACAGGCCTGCTGGTGCGGATAGATGGTGTGTGTCGGGCATGCTAGACCCGATGTGGGTCACTATGTGGATACGTGCCACTTGCTGCCAGTTGAATAGGTGTGTCGTCGGCCGTAATGGCCAGCGACCATCCCAGGGCAGAGTAGTAGTAACATAAAAGTACAAGTAGTGGTTGCGAGTAAAACCTATCACCAGTTAGATCATGTACAGGAATGTCGCGAGCTTTGTGATGTCAAGACCTTTTGCCCAAGGATTCTGTAATTTTTGGGGCATACTACTCCGTCTAAAAGATTCTGTTCAAAATAATTTGTGGTATACTAAAAGAATTGAGAATTTCTCTAACCGAATCGCACGGCTCCATCCTTGAGGAGAGGTACACGATGGAAGAAAAAGGAGGACACATTATTGCAATATATAATTTTTTCACATGGCACAGTTCTCATTGACATCCTGCAGTGGAAGCATGTTATTTTAGTGCTACATGGCTAATGTAGTTCTCAGCCTGATGCTCATTTCGGTCATCTAAAGTAATCCCGCTCCGCCCCTGGGTCTTTAATTACGTAGAAGGTGGTGTCTGTAGCGTTGGAAACAATAATGTAATATTTACATAACTACTAAGATAATTTACCCGTGATGTTGTTGAATGCAGGGATAGCTCTTGTATTATATATTGCAACAAAATTTTGATGTTTTTTTTTTTATATATAATAATATCTCCAGCCAAATGTCCTGATTATGCCTTGCCTTGTTAGCCACGATGGGACTTTCACTACAAGGAATAATGCTTTATATGACAATCACTTTGGTCATAAACAGTCAAAAATACATCACGGTTAACTTGCCATGACGACCGAAAAATCTGTCATGTATCTCACGTCATACATTTGCTGGACCAACTAGAGCCGTCATCGATTACCATTTCATTTCGTCATGGAATACATGGTCAACAACAACAGCCAAAGCCCATAGTGATGAACCTAAACGTCATGGAGTTGTTCCATGTCAGCATTTGCCATGGAGTTTTTCCACATCAACACTTGCCACATCATTTGGTGACGTGGCAGCTGCCTTACCACGTCATCACTAGGCCTACACCAGCCCATTCTAGAGGAGGCCCATTGGTTCTCCAGCCCACTAATTAAGCCCATGTTTTCTGTAGTTTTTTTTCTTATTAGGCACACACTAATGGGCTAGCCCAAGTGCAACACAGAATTGGCCCATTATTCAAATGTAAATTTTTACCAGAAATATTCAAATTTAAATTTAAATTTTTGCTAGAAATAAATTCGAATTTAAATTTTCACGTATGACTCGTACAAAAAAATTGTGCAGCCTCCTATATACGATTGTAAACTACAGTAGGGATTACATCTTCGTAATCTGTTCTATCCAGTCCAACGAGATACCTAGCATGTCACGGTGATTACATCATATATTGATATCACAGTCATATATATGAATGTGATATCGTGCTTTATTTTAGGGAATGGGAAGGGTACGTGTCGATAAAAGAAGAAAGAGGGAGAAGAAACAATATAGCTGCATCATGAGAGTATTCATCTGAGCCATTGCTTCCGTTTTCTCTTGATCCAAAATAAACTATTAGTTCTTCTTGAAACAAGCAGTGAGATGAGAGATATGTTTGTGTGTCTAGATCAACGGTCCAGTCGAGATCTGACGGTTGTGATTTTTGAATGACGTGGCTTGAGGAGAGATCAGCGTGTATGGTGCAAATTTGTACTTCCACCATAGGATTGATAGGCACCAGGAATGCTCCTTTGGAGGACGTACTCCCCCATCAGAGGCTCCAAGCTAACGTGCTTGTGAGCCAATAGTGTACCTTTATGGACCTTTAGGGCAGCCAAAGGAGGATGGAGCTCAGGAGTGCACCAAAGGACAATGGAGCCTCTACAAGCTTTGACAAACGAGAAGCTTCCAAAGGCCCCGCGTAGCTTCAAATGATGAAGCGTTCTACTGCATCATAAAAGACCGCTCGAAGTTTTGAAGGATGGAGGCCCCAAGTTCAAAGCTCTTGGGAATGCCACAAAGATGGCTCTCCCCGGGTTAGGGTTCCAGAAATCCCAAGTAGAGTGCGGTCACCGACGAGCTCAAGGAATGCTGGCTCGCTGGTTTCCGGGCCTGGCGCTGGCTTGGGCGTTTCTGCTAGAGCCGGCATCCCCTGTAGCCCCCCATTTGCATTGTAATAGTTTCCTAGGGCAGCGCCGTTTATCCGGCGATTTGTGTAGTGTCTCTTGTCTGGGGGGTGGCTCCTCGCCCCCGCCCTCGTGCATGTTTGTCGAATCTTCCCCTTTCGCTTATTGAGATACATGCAGTGCACATTTTCGAAAAAAAAAGTAGAGACGATGACGTAGGCTATACATAACTGAGGCTTGCCGAAGCCAATGGAGGCCCATTGTGCAGGGCAATTCACCTATGGAGATTACCCCTTGTAACCTTGTGACTGTAATGAACAAGTGATAGGTTGATGGTATTCCCAGGATCTGAAAAAGAGACCCTCCGTACCTTATATAAGAGGGAGCCCTTGTAACAATAGGGAGAGAAATGAATTTGCCCGCCTAATTTACACACGGATTAGAAAGAATACCCCAATAATCCTTACCTAACAGGTCACCAGTGTGCTTGCAGAACTTCTGGAGGTTGTCATATTACCATTGGTACAGGTTGTTGCCGGCGATCACACTATCTCTTGCACGCGCGAACTGGAAGATGCACTAGTGTGCTTGCAGGACTTCTAGAGGTTTTCAGATTACCCCTGGTATAGGTTGTCGCCGGCAATCTCACTATCTCTTGTGCGTGTGAACTGGAAGATAAACAACAACTCACAAAGTTTTGGTGCAGACAACTAGCAGCGTTTTCTGGGTTTAATTGCGGAATGTAAAAGAACGATTACAAGGCCACGATGGCTGAGAAAACAGTGGCACGCTTGTGCTCACGATGCACCATCCAACGCCACTGGGATGTGCCCCTGAATTGCGCGGGACGGGCGACGTCGCGCGTACAGCTGTCATGACGGAAAACAAAACAGCTACGCTATCTAACTGAATCTAACTATTCACAATCCGGCAACAGACTTATCAGCTAACGGAGGTGTCTGCTGGTCCCCGAATTGATTTAGCATTTACTGCCTGAATATATTTCAACCGATTGTTAGCTGGTGAGTCATTTATATGACTCGTAATTTCCTGACTATATTTCAATGAATTGTTTTGGTCTCTCTAGTCTAGCCTGCATATAAAACTGCAAGGACTGGAGCAGAAACCAGTCTTTCTGGCCGCCGAAGTGATGTTGTTATGGAAAACTGGAAATTTGTGTTAGAAGTAGGAGACATCAGGAACACATGTATTACTATTGGAATGTCAGGTGGAAGTAAGATATAAGCAAGGATCCTCAGGATTCCGAGATGGCTAGCTCAGATGGCTCCAAACTATAGGAAAAACGGACCAGCACAGTCTCTCACTGTCATGCATTCGTCCTATCACCTCGGTTCATGGCGAGTGCGGAAGATAAGGTATGGTTAATCGATGCTGTCAGGCAGCCAGATGCGTGCACCAGGAGCCGACAGAGGAGATGCTGGTTATGCTGTGAATCACTCAGGCTTAAGAATAAGACATTACATGTTCTAATGAAGAGGACGAATTCATGTAATTGGCCTCTTTTCACTGGATTACATGTTCTCAATTCATTGTCAAAATTTAAATTAGATTGCATCGTTGTGTCTCTCTCGTCAGAGATGATCAAAACAAACTATTATATGGACATGTCACATGTGTGGCATGCTTAGAGGTATAAAATTGGATCTGCTCTAACAAATATATGCATCACAACAAACCCGTCATGATCCTTATTTCCATTAGACCTGTGGAACGTCGAGAGTTCAATCCCATGCAAACTTGACAAGTGTTCACTATCAACTATGAAATTGTCGGCAGTGTACAGGATGAAGCGCATTAGCTAACTCAATGGCATGAAGTCCTAGCTACATTCACGACTGTACTCACAGGAAGCACTTGAACCACTCCGTACACATGTAGTACATACAACTGCTCTCTCAGGATTTAGATCTAGAGTTTTCTGCAATTGAGAAATGAGAACTTCAATTCAATGTCGTGCACTACTTTATCTGAACTTGAGTAGAATGGCCATCTAGCATCATGTATTAACCTTAAACCGAACCAAACAAGTGAATGAGAATTTACTGACATGCACTTATTTATCTGAATGTGATTGGATATGCTACACTCCATGCAGTGTAGTTAATGCGGGAAACATCTAACTTGACTGATTACGCTGAATAACTGTGTTCAACCAATCAAATTAAATCGTACATGCTTACATACAATTTCCAGATCAGCTTCGGTTAGCCAGCTTACATATCGGTTAGCCATAACAAGGCACCAGTTGTGCTTGAAGGGCCCCCAGAGGTGTCTGCTGGTACTGAAATTGGTTTAACATTTACTACCTGACTATATTTTAATGGATTGTAAGTTGGCGACTCATTCATAAGAGTGGTAAGTGCCTGAATATATTCAAATGAATTTTTTCGGTCTCTCTAGTCTAACTTGAGTATTAAACAGCAAGGAATGGAGCAGAACAGCCACTAGTTTTTCTGGCCGCCCAAGTGATGTTGTTATGAAATTGTGTATAGAAATAGGAGGCATCGGTGGGAACACCTGCACTACTTCTCCGTCGGGTGGGAGTAACATATATGTGAGGACTCGCACTAAGGGGGTGTTTGGATAGTGTGGAAAAAGTTTTATCTGTGTCACATCAAAATGTCGGAGGGATGTCGGAAGGGGGTTTCGAATATTAATAAAAAAATAAATTACAGAACTCGTCAGAAAACCATGAGACAAATTTTTTAAGTATAATTAATTCGTCATTAGTAAATGTTTACTGTAGCAGCACATTGTCAAATTATGGACTAATTAGGCTTAAAAGATTCGTCTCGCAAAAGTTATCGCAATCTATATACTTAGTTATTTTTTAGACTACATTTAATATTCTATACATATGTGATAATCATCGATGGGACAGGGGCAAAAGTTTTGCCAGGGGGGATCCAAACACCCCCTAAGGCTAACATATTCACTCGCCACTCCCCGGAGGTTTCGAGATCGCTAGTCTCAGGAGGTGCCGAACTGTAGGAAACCCAAACATTACAGTGTTAGCAATCTGCAGGACTGGGAGCATGTAGAACAGAGTAGAGGCAGAGGAAGAAGACGAAGCGGGGATTGCGAGTTTGCTTAGTTCATACACGATGATGATTCTGCTACACGGGAGGAGACTCTCCCTTTGTATCCGCAGCACGCAGGCAGGTGGTCGACCACAGCAGCCAGTGCGCTCGCAGTGTGTGTGACTCCACATTCGGCCGGTGAACGCTGGGTTGGTCTTCCCAAGCCTAGTTCCACATCGAGACATGCATGTTTGGCACAGCAGACTTCTTCCCTTCCTCTGTACGATGTGCATGTTGCCTGCACTTGCTCACGTACGAGCTCTGATCGACTCATCAGTACTACCAGTCCCAGATACCTGAGTGCTGACACACACACAGTCTCTCGCCGTGACATGTACATGCACCTCTGGGGGGCAGAGTTTAAGGGCATGTACATGCACCTGCCGTGGCCGTCTATTCTGTTTGATCTAGTTTGGTGAATGGCCATCTAGCATCCTGTATTAACCTAAAAACGAACCAGAGTGATTGAAAATTTACTCACATGCACTTCTTTATCTAAATTTGAGTGGATGCTACACTCCTCCATGCAGTGTAGTTAATACAATAATCTAACTGGACTAATTACGCTGAATAACTGTTTTGAGCCAATCAAATTAAATATTAATACATGCTTGCATACAGTTTACAGATCAGCTCTGGTTAGCCAGAACTTAATTTAAATATTAATACTAGTCCATCAACCTGTGCTCTCGCACGGGCTAAAACCTTATGATACATACACATTATTTTTTTATTTAATATATTTATTTTTTATTTATTTTCTAACATAATTAGCGACATATATGCTTTATGGTTGTTTATTTTTTTAAGAGAAGATTATGACAATTTATTAGATGTAGATTTTAGAGGATATTTGAGTTTTTATATAGTTATACAGTTTTTAAAATATAGAGCGCTTAAAATGGAATTACCATATTGATATAACATAAGGTTTTTGTCCAACTGTATAAACTATTTAATAACTTGTAGAATTTATTAACATAGAGTATCAATGTAACTTAAAGTGAATTGTTAGTGTCGTAACTTAAAGTGAATTGTTAGTGTTGTTACTATGTGTTTAGTTTTTTTCTCCACGCGAGACCTCTCATTTCCATTATAGCATAACGGAAATACAAGCATTTGGGGATACAGACCAGATATCAGATAACAGAAGAAATTATCTAATCCTAACAGGAACCTGACCTGTAGGACTGAACCATCTATCTGAAAGTCTTTTTCCCAGAAGCTGGCTGCTATGACCTCACCATTAACAGAAAACAAAGCTACTCAGAAAAGTTCGGTCACCGTAACCAGACAAGCTCACTTAAACAACAGAGACACAAGAAAGTACTTCTAAACCATTGATCGACCTATGCCTTTAATCTGACCCAGACATAGCGAACTACTGATTGGGCATTTCTTCATTGTCTTCCTGCGCCTGCTCCAGAAAGAGTAGATTTTCGACTTGTCTAGCCGTCTGGACTGCCAGGACTTCCTTGGCCACGCCGAGCATGAGGTTAGCACCTTCCACCAGTTGATCCTGATCCAGCTCTGGGAATAAACCTGACCAATATTTCAGCAAAGCACAGATATGACATATAATTTCTAAAGGGCTTTTTATCAATTTTTTCTCAAAGCAAGCCGCATTACGACACTTCCAGATAGCCCAGCATATGGCCGCGACCCCACATGTATAAAATTTCTTCCCACCAGGAATCCATAACTCACACCAACTCCAATATTGCTGTAGACCAGTGGGAATATTATCAGCACCAAAGCACTTGGCTACTATGGACCATATCACTTTGGCAACAGAGCATTGAGAGAAAAGATGATTAGTTGTTTCTACATTATCACAGAACACACATCTTGGGTCCCCAGACCAATTTCGTTTCCTCAAGTTTTCTTTGGACAATATTGCATCATTAGCTATCAACCATAAAAAGATCTTAATTTTCAGAGGAATTTTACCCTTCCAAATGTTTTTATAAAAAGGAACACTATCAGCATGAGTAAGATTGTCATAAAGAGCTTTAACTGTGAAACATTTACCCTTTCCTCCTTCCCAGATTACTCTATCCTCTTCAATACAGAGAGAAAAAATCTAAGGCATCATTCAGATGGCATCCCACTCAGCTCTGAGTTCACTATCTAACCATCGCCTAAAAGAAATATTATTTCCATTTATAGCTTGATCAACAGTAATGAATTTGTTCTCACATAACTCATAAAGAATTGGAGCACACCTACATAAAGGAATATTGTATATCCAAGGGTCTAGCCAAAATCTAGTCTTACTTCCATCTTTTATTATAACACCCCTCCCTTTGAGATAAAACTCTTTGACTTTTAGCAAATCATACCAACATGCAGAATCATTAATCTTGTGGCTTACTTCATGTATATAAGAAACAATAATGGTTTGCCACAACCCTTCTTCAGTTTCAAGTTTCCACCACCACTTGCAAAGGAGTCTAATATTCATTTTTCTTAAATTCTTAATCCCTAATCCACCTTTCTTTCTACTTCTGCAAATATATTCCCATCTGATCAAATGATATTTTTTCCTGGTACCTCCTCCTTGCCAGAAAAAAGTTCTCCTTAATCTATCCATGGCATTAATAGTAGATTTAGGTAGTAAATAAACTGACATATGGTATACAGGTGCATTACTCAAACTAGCATCAATTAAAGTAGTTCTTCCAGCTATTGACATATTTCCTCCTTTCCACACATCAAGTTTCTTACTATTCTTTTCCACCAGGTGAAGCCAATCACTCACTTTCAGCCTACTGGGACTCACTGGGACACCTAGGTACTTTGTTGGGAAAGTGCCTAATTGACAGTTGAAGATCTCGGCATATTTCTGACCCAAGTTCTCTTCATCATTAATCATGAAAATCTCACTTTTGTTATAGTTAATCTTTAAACCAGCTAGCAGTTCAAACATGTACAGCAAGAACTTCATATTCATCGATTTCTCTATATCATGTTTCAGAAATATGATGGTGTCATCAGCATATTTGTAAAATTGCCACTCCATTAGGAATTATATGACTAATAAGCCCAGTTATCAAATTGCTAGATTGTGCTTTCATAACCATCCTTGTCAAACAATCAGCAATGAAATTAAACAATATTGGAGATAAGGGGTCCCCTTGACGAACACCTTTGTAGCTTTTTATGTATGGGCCTATTTTATCATTTACTTTTACACTCACAGTTCCCCCCAGCTACCACTTGTTTTATCCATTCACACCATTTTTTTTTCTGAAATCCTCTCTTTTCAAGACAAGTGAAAAGTAAATTCCAACTAACTTTGTCATAGGCTTTTTCAAAATCAAGTTTCAACACTATGCCTATTTCTTTTCTTCTTTTTGTTTCATGTAGAATTTCATGTAAGCACATAATTCCATTCAATATATTCCTTCCTTTCATGAAAGCTGTCTGAGTACCATAGATCAACTTCTCGGCCACATTCTCAATTCTAATAGTAAGAGTTTTGGTAACCAAACTTATATAAACAGTTAAGGAGACATATAGGCCTGAACTGCTGAATTCTAGAAGCTTCTTTAACTTTAGGTAGCAAAGTAATAATGCCATAATTGATCCTACTAATATCCACTCTCAAATTATGAAAATCTTCAAAAAGCTCTAAAATATCATACTTCACAATTTCCCAAAGAATGCTGATAGAACTCAATGGGTATTTTATCCGGTCCTACAGCCTTATTTTTTTCCATTTGCCCTAGGGCCTCTTTAATTTCTTCTTCTAAGAAAGATCTACATAGTTCTAAGTTGTCATCCATCTGAATCTCATGTTCAGTAGAGGGGCCAAACAAATTAGAATAATATTCAGTAGCATGATGTAGTAAATCATCATCACCTTCTATTACCAAACCATCTTTCTCTAACTGAATAATTTTGCTTTTTCTTCTTCTTCCATTGGTGATTTTGTGAAAGTAGGAAGTATTATTATCTCCTTTAAGAAGCCAGTTAGCATGACACCTTTCATGCCAGTAAAGCTCTTCCTATTCCAAACTTTTTAAATTCTCATGGAGTAGCCATACTTTTCTATCAATTTGAGATTCATTGAGACCATCAGTTTCCTCTAAGGTTTCTAACTCATTGAGTTCCTTTTGAAATTCCTTTCTTCTTTTTCTCATTTCACCTTGCAGATTAAACCCCCAACCTTTGAAATATTGCTTTACTAATTTCAGTTTCTGCTGAATTCTATCTATAGCTGACCTTGCATTGCAAGGTTTATTCCAGATCTTCTCTACCATTGAATAGAAATCAGGATTCTTGAGCCATCCTGATCAAATTTGAACTGAATGAATGGCAGATTTCTAGTCCCCTCAGATGACAAAACCAAAGGGTTGTGATCAGATACTTCCCTTGGCAATCTAGTAACTTTAGCCTGTGGAAACAGGTCCTCCCATTCTTTTGAGACTAAGATTCTATCTAGCTTTTCCAGAGTTGGAATATCCTGATTGTTTGACCATGTGTACAGACCCCCAACCAAGGATAATTCTCTTAGCTCATAAAAATGAATCAGAGAATTGAACAAAGGAGTGTGCCTATGTACTCCAGTTTTTGTATTTCTTTCTTTTGCATACCTTATGATGTTAAAATCCCCACCTATCAAAATAGGTTCATTATTTGAGGCAGAAAAACTTGATAGTTCTGTGAGAAATTCTATCTTATTTTCCTCCTGAGCAGAACCATAAACTACTAACAAATTCCATTTTCTACTTATCCCTTTGTCCCATAGATTCATTTGCAGCATGTATTTACCTTCCTTGAAGGATCCTACATCAAATCTCTCAATCTTTATTCCAACTAGGATCCCCCCTGATTTCCCCCTAGAGGGTATCCATTTCCACAAATATTCTTGATTCACATCAAACTTTCTAATCAATGAATCACTACACTCTTTAATCATTGTTTCGTGTAAGCCAATGAAAAGAAATCTATGTTCAAGAATCAGATTTTTTAAGAAAGTAGACACCCCTTTTTTTCTGAGGCCTCTACAATTCCAAATAAAACCATTTACTATCATTTTTTCTTTTGATTCTTTCTTTTTTTCAGATTCACAGGAATTCTACTATCCTCTGAAATCTGACAAGACAAGCCAGGATCTTTCTGTACTTGTTTCTTCCCCTTTGGGGAGAGCTTTTTTTTTTTTGACTTTCTTTTTTCTCTAGATTGCTGAGCAAGCAACTCTTCTAACTCAGACCCATCATCATCATTATTATCATCAACATCCTCCTCTAACATTGGAACAAACTCTACTACCTCCTCATGTCTTTGAACATTTAAACTAGAACCATGTATTTTACCACATAAATCATTTCTAGCATTCCTAATTTCATTAATCAAGTTTACAGATGCAAAATTATTAGAAGGAAACACTATGCCCATCTGTTTAGCTAAGCCTTTGACATCATCAGTATGTAAAGCATGGGGCTTCGAATTTGTACCTTCCAGATTCCTTTTTTTTTTTGCCATGGCTTCATACTTCATTTGGGTTGTCAGGTGAATACTTTGCTTTAGTCTCTCACTTCTTCTGTCTTCACCTTCACCATTAGTCCTTTGCCCATTTGCCACCTTGTCATCCCCATTGTCTTTACCTTCCTTGGGATCAGGATTGTGTGAGCCATCTTCTGTAATGACACTCTCTTGTGATGAAACTAGCAGTTCTTCACCATTTCTCATCTTATCCTCAAGATTAGGGTCTCTCTCAACACCTTTTCCTGAGTCATCCACCATCATGTCTTGACATACATACTCTTTCATGTCCAACACTCTACTTCCAAATCTTTCCATCAACATCCTAGTCTATTTTGCAAGATATGTTCCAAGCTTGTACATTTGCAGATTTAACAGATTCCTGAGATCCCTGACCACCTTCATAGTATGCACCAATTTTTCTAAGTTTTTTACTAAGGGATTCACTTTCAAAGATCGAATCAACACGCTTCTCGTGAATATACACTCTCTCAACTTGATTATCATCGGTTCCACCTTGTATTAAGGCATCTTTCTTTGTCACCTCTTGCCCACCTCTTGCCCACCTTTTCAGCAGTGATTTTCTTTGACACCTCCACCACTTCTTTTCCTTTGTCATAATCCCCTCACATTCTGCTATTCAATACTTGACTGCCCACTACCCCTCATTTTTGCAGGAGCAGAGAAAGCTATCATGGATTTGCGTACCATAATCCTTGCCTGATCCACTTTCATTCTTGCCCATTTCAATCATTTTAGCAGAACTAGTATTGCTAGGAGGCTTCACCTGATCATCCATTTTCAACTTTTTGCTTGGGGGGTCTTTTTCACCAACTTTTACTCCACTAGACAGGACTCTCCCACCCACTTCTTCAGGCACCTCTCTCTCAAATATGAAATCATGAATGTAGATTCCAAGATTCCCTCGCCTACTCTTGGAACTTTGAGAATATCCCTACAAGCAATCTTCATTCTCACATAGTCGGGTTCATAGCCTGGTCTTTTCATCAATTTCCATGACCTTACCAACCAAACCTCCCACCTTAGCACATGTTCTAATGGATCTCCTCGTCACCGGAATATCCTTAACTCTGAAACCAAGCCTATTGAAGTTCCCCTTTGCCCCTAGATTTGGAGACCATTGATTAATCTTCATCTGGGCATCCACACAACCCATTGCCAGTGCCTTGAAATGACTTAGCTCTCTGACTTTCTGAGCATTTGGAAATCTCATAACAAATCTGGTATCACTGACTTGTCTAGCTGTCCATTTCCATGTGCTTGATCCACCCAACTCCATAAACTCCCTTTCAATATCTTTTGCAGTTACTCTGCCCTGAACAATGGTAATCACAGCAATAGAATCTTTCCCTCTGGAAATTCTCGGATCAATGCACTCCTCAACGAAGAAGAAGCTTTGGTCTTCAACTTGGGCAGCACACAGCTCTGGCCCTGTATTCCATGGGATGCATCTCTTGCAGTCATAGGCAGTATGATTGTTGAGCCCACAAATCTCGCAGAATAACCTCCTGCAATCCCTGATTACATGATTGAATAGCCCACACACCTCACAAGGATTTCTCTTCTGAGCAGCATTGTTTGGAATCTTAGCAGCCTCCAACTCACTATTGGTATTGCCTTGTTGCGCATCAGGATCACCTCCTTGCATCTGGTTTTCAGTTTGTTTGTCCTTCTCCAACTCCCCTTTCGCAGCTTGATCCCACTTCTCTGAGTTTTCCTGATGAATCTGCTCCCTCTGAGATGCTTCAGCTGAATCTCCTCCAGTTTCCCCTCCTCCTTGATTCCGTCGCTCCCAAGTATTCCTACTGCACCTCTTGCTTGATTACCACGACCTTGCCCTCTGCCATAGCCGCCATCACCCTGGCCTCTCCATCCTTTTCCACCACCACCCCAGCCCTGATTGAACTTTCGCCCACCTTGATACATCTTCACAACAACAACGCCCGCTGGTTCAGATCGAACCACCGAGGCAAATGATTTGGTATGAGACCCCTTCCACAGGTGGCCTACGAATTTGTGAAGGGTGGATTTGGATCGGGAAGTTGAGGGAGGTGGAGGCGGCAGCGGCCCAGGTGAGAGGTGAATAGGGTTGGCCCCCCGCAGTTGGGAGATCTCCTCAACAGACAGTACACAAGAGGTGGTATTGCACGCTGAATCCCATGACCGCCCCTCGTCACTAACCTTCGGCACACCGGCTTCGTTCTGCGCGACGCGTGGCTCCAGATATGGCGACTTCCCCAGAATCCCTGGGACAATCTTCACCTTCGGCGGTATCCGGAACCAAGGTCTCTGACCCGTAGGCCCTTGGCCTTAATCGGAAACTCCTTCAGAATTCTGAATCCTTCCCGCCACCGGTGCCATCTGATCCGTTCCCACCTCGGCAGGTCCGCCATTGCTGCGCCACTTGAAGCTAATGGGAATGGATTTGATTTTCATCGAACTCTGTTCAATTCCTTCGAACGGAAAGGATTCCTCCACCAAAACTCGATCAAATCGCTTTTGCTGAGTATTAATGGGAATAGCAACTCGTCTCCCTCGACTCCGGCGAGCGATACTCTCCGAAATCGATGGAAAACATGCTTCATACGGCTGCCGCCCCCGCTCACGATCGCCCGGACTCAACAGAATCGGGTCCTCCACCCGTCTCTGCCCTCCCTCAAGCACCAGCGAAGACCGCGCCGACGAGATCTCTGGCCGCGGACGCTCCGGGGATGAGGGGGGTCGGTGTGGGGGAACGGCGGTTGCCATCACCACCTTCTACGCGACGCCTACTATGTGTTTAGGATAACATTTTTTTTCCACGCTTGATAAGCTATTAAATAAATATTTACCTTGATGCATATATCTTTATTTGGTGGATATAGTGCATAGCACTATGCTTACTATTAACTTTGCAATGGTAAGAATGTGTAATTTATAAATATATCTACCATAATTTATAGATATTAAATTATTGTTTGCAATAACTTATTTTAGTATCTAAATGTAGAATGGAATTATATTTTTAATTTTCTACAAAAACTAAGGTGGACAATTGAGATACAAATTAAAAGATAGTACTACATGTTATCTTTCATAATAGCATATATAAGTAATTTGGATGCAGACATGGGGCTTACTTTTGCATTGATATTCATAATAGCGAGGTGGATAATTTAATATGAGGAGCTTAAGTTAAATTATTTTTTTATAATGGTAGAAGTGTGTAATTTAGATGTAAATTTAGTTAATTATTTTGAATTACCTTTCTCAATGACAAATTTAAGTTGTTACTGTGAAATATTTTTCATAATTGCAAGAGTTTCTAATTTAGATTTAAATGGAGGAGGTTATTTTTTGGATTGTTTTCATAATAGTAGAGTGTGTAATTTCAATGCAAAATTAGGGGTTATTTTATGTATCTTATTTATAATAGTAAATGTGGGTAATTTCATATAAAATAGAATAGATCTAGTGACTATTATGGATGATAATCATGAGATTCTACCAAATTAAAGATCAGATATTTCTGATTATTGTAAGAATTTCTAGGATTTATCTCTGTTTCAAACGCGTCTAGCGAGAATTAACGAGAAGAAGCCTTGTGCGTCGAGGTGGGTAAATTTTTGTAGAACATAATAGTTCCAGTGATTGTTATTGGTGATGATGATAAGAATCTATCAAATTACTGGCCAAATATTTATAATTATTGTGAGAAATTTTTTAAATTTACTTTTCTCTTGCGTGTCTATATTAAAATAAATGTGGAAGTGCCATAAAATAACAATGACAAATGTCGAACAGATGGATTTCTACTTTTTCATTGTTGATCAAAATTGTGTCCTCTATTTTTATATATAATAACACATGCAAGTTGTTTCTTGGTGTGTTAGTGTGTCTCTCCTATTTTTTAATAGTTTAGCGTTCAATCTGATTTTTTTTTAATAATAGGTTAATGAATGATGTCTACTGCCATTAACGGCCAAAAAAAAACCGATGGATGATAGATGCTGGCCAGGCGTACTTTTTAACGTATGAGAGAACGTGGCAGGTCAAGATTTTTACGTAATATCAATACAATATTGTTTTTGTTAAAATAGATTAACTGACCGTAAATATGATGGAATTTGCCTTGCCGTTGGAGATTTGACAACGTGCGGCTGATTTTTTCTCTTCCAAACAATAAGATTTCGAGTAATTTTTACGTAATATCACATTGGGTCGGTGAACGCTGGGTTGGGCTTCCTAAACCCAGTTCCACGAGACATGTTCGGCTAGCAGACCTCTTCCCTTCCTCTGTTGCTTGCACTTGCTCACGAACTCTGATCGACCCATTAGAACCCGCAGATACCACCTGAGTCACTATACCACAACAGTGAGATTACCGATGGACGATCTGACGCTAAAAGTGGATACAGCGATAGACTGTTTGTCGCTAAAAGGTTTTAGCAGCAGACTTGTGCAGCCGGTGTAAGTGCTGCCGCTAAAAAGCTTTAGCGGTAGACAATACTTTTAGCGACAGACAGTCTGTTGCCCTAAATATTTATAGCGATAGATCATCCATTGCTACGTTTTAGCGGCAGATACACCGTTAACACTTTTACCAACAGACTGTGTGATGGTACATAGAGTTTTAGCGACAGACAGTCCACCAAGACAATTATAAATGGTTAAAAAATATTAATCCATCTACACATGTCCACAATAAATACAAATGTCACTGATCTTCAAAAGTTCATCGGATACACAATTAAGATTTATCTTCAATGAACATACATGAATCTTCACAAATTTGACCAAAATTTTACAATAACTCATGGATAAGATAATCTCATCTATTTGCTCTTGAGACAAAATACAACATTTAGCGGCATAATGGAAGTATTGTACATGTTACTTGGATGTATGACCAAAGTGCACCAACAACAAATGTGAAAGTATTGACATAACTAATGCAAATATGTAACTGAATAGAAGTATTGTACACCTTAAATCTGCAACTATAGAAGTCAAGGACCCACAAAATCGATGGAAACAAAGTGAGAAAGTTCACATACTAATCAGAAAAGATTAAAATAAATTAGTTTGCTGAGCTAAGGCATTAAAAAGAATTCAAAAAATATTAAAATTAGTTTGCTGCACTAAGACACTGAAAAGAAAAATATTTATTATTAAGATATCTACAGTTTAACAAGCAAATTGATTTCTCTATGGAAAGAAAACTGTAGCTCACTTCATTGCTGGATTATCTCAAAATCAAACATAATATACCCCAAACTACTATAGTTCAAAACTAAATAAAGTGGAGACTTCAAAGTTCAGAGTTCGGACTATAGAGTGCTGACATACAGTTTCTCAACGTCACATATTCGTGGTAGCACCCTATTCATGGCGAGTGCTGAAGGTCAGCTATGTTTAAGCGAAACTTGTTTTGGATCCAGATACTGAGATAAGTGCACCAGACATAGCAGATGCGCATTACGTTGTGAATCACTCAGACTTAAGAAGAAACATTACTTGTTCTAATTAAGAGGACTAATTCTTGTAAAGGGCCCTTTTTCACTGGATTGCTTGTTCTCATGCATTGTCCAAATGAAACCCTTTTACTCTGGGGTAGAGGTGGGGCGTGTTGATTCTGGTGTTCTAGGTCATAGAAGTCTCCCAGGGGCTTGTCGAGTTAGTTTCTGTCCTTTTTTTCTCTGTTCTGAACTCTTAGAGGTTGATTAGAGTTTTCTGTTTTCTGCAAGGTCACACCTGCTTTAAACCGTACTTTGTAAAACGGGCACACTACCGGAAAACCTTGATCTACCGAGTGTCAAGTGATTTGTTGAGTGTCAAATCTCGGGGACTCGGCAAAAGGCCTCTTTGCCGAGTGTTTTTTTTTTTTAGTTAGCATCCTAGAGGATGGGAGCATGTAGAACAGAGCAGAGGCAAAGGAAGAGGACGAGGGGGAATTATGAGTTTGCTTAGTTCATACACGATGATGCCCTTTGTATCCGCATGCAGGCAGGCGGTCGACAACAGCAGGCAGTGCGTGCGCTGGGAGCGTGACTCCACATTGGGGCGGTGAACTCTGGGTTGGCCTTCCGGAGCCTAGTTGCACGACGAGACATGTTTGGCCCAGCAGACTTCTTCTTCCCTTCTTCTGTTGCCCGCACTTGCTCAACTACGAACTCCTGATCGACTCATCAGTGCTCCCAGATACCTGAGTGCTGACACAATTTCTCACCGTCACACATTCGTGGTAGCACCCACCGCTCATCCAGTGTACGTCATACATAAGCATCCTCCGATCCGGCACGCCGGCCGGAAACACACACAGGCTGGAACGGCACCGGCCGCGCGGATGTAGCGCATTCGCAGAACAAACCCGTCATGATCCTTATCTCCATCAGACCTGTGGAACCTCGAGAGTTCAATCCCATGCAAACTTGACAAATGTTCACTTTCAATTATGATATTGTCGGCAGTGTACAGGATGAAGCGCATTAGCTAACTCAATGGCATGAAGTCCATGAAGTCCTAGCTACATTCACGACTGTTCTTTCAGGATTTAGATCTAGAGTTTTCTACAATTGAGAAGTGAGAACTTCAATTCAATGTCGTGCACTACTTTATCTGAACTTGATTAGAATGGCCATCTAGCATCATGTATTAACCTGAAACCGAACCAAACAATGTGAATGAAAATTTACTCACATGCACTTATTTATCTGAATGTGAGTGGATGCTGCACTCGATGCAGCGTAGTTAATGCGACAACATCTAACTTGACTGATAACTCTGAATAACTGTGTGTTGAACCTACCAAATTAAATAGTACATGCTTGCATACAGTTTGTAGATCAGCTTCGGTTAGCCAGAACCTAACAAGGCACCAGTTGTGCTTGAAGGGCCCCCAGAGGTGTCTGCTGGTACTGAAATTGATTTGCATTTACTACCAGACTACATTTCAATGGATTGCTAGCTGGTGACTCATTTGTATGTGGTAAGTTTTTTTTTTTAGAAGGGCGGCAAAAGTTTTGCCGTATTTTTATTAGACGAGGAAAGGAAACAAAACAAGACGTGTTACAATAAAGAGGAAAGCAAACTAAAGGAGACCACTGACACGGCGTGTACACCGTCCACCCAGCTAACAACACTAACTGCCGTTGGGAACACTACTGACCACAAAGACCGAAGAACTGTGAAGGCACTACTACCGAAAGCATTACCTAACTTCCTCATATGATCTATTTGCCAGCTGATATTGGTCAATATCTTCCTTGCATAGAATAGCCACCTGTCTTGATTGCAAGGCTTTGTTCTGAAAGGTTCTTCTATTTCGTTCTTTCCAAATGTTCCACCAAAAATAAATGATATAGCCATCGAAGTCTCTTTTCCGACTTGATTCAATCTTTGAACGGCATCTGCGCCAGAAGCTACATAGGGAGCCATCTGCATTTACTGAATCCAACACCGACAACCCAAACCATTGTTTCAAGATGGACCAGACCTGTTGAGAGAACGTACAGTCCTTACATAGATGCGTTGGGGTCTCTGGATCACATCCGCAGAGTTTGCAAACCGGATCATTGGGCCAATGTCGTTTCAAAAGATTGCTAGCAGTTAAAATTTTCTTGTGGAGCAAAGTCCAGGCAAAGAATCTGCACTTGGGTTCTGCCCTTGCCTTCCAGATCGGCATAAGTTTCAGTTTGCTGAAAATTCCCTGAAACTGAATGTTGTAGGCGCACTTTGCTGTGTATTCACCATCCGCTGTCCAACGCCAATTAAACCTGACAATGGTTTAGGTTAAGCCCGGTTTTTTGGTTTGGTTTTGCTTTTGGGCTGTATTGGTTTGGGGTGAAACAGGCTAAGAACGTTGTTGGGATGGTTTGGTTTGGGCCCTATTAAAGTGGGCTGATTTGGTTTGACCGTCAATAATAGAGTTAATAATGAGTTTTTATTCTATATATTCATTTTTTGCTTTTGCTTATGGCTAAATATAAACAATAGCATGAGGTGCCAATAAATTGGTGGGTTAAAAATATATTTTAATGGGTTGAACGTACAAGTGGTTTAGTTTGGTGTGGATGATTGAAGTCACGGTCTAGTTTGGTTTGGATTTGACTTTCAAATATATATGCTTTGGATTGATGCGGGTTTGGTTTGGATCTTGGCCCACTGTCAGCTTTAACGCCAATAGATATTATCTTCTCTGTTGGCCTGAAGCTGAACTTGACCAACAGCTTCCCAAAGCGACACATATTCATGTATTTCTTTTGTTGTGTTAAGCGGTGTGATATGAGATATCCATCGATTGTCTTGTAATGCCTTTTTTACCGTGATGTTTTTCCTCTTTGATTTTCTGAACAAAGTAGGTGCTATATTCTTCGGAGCAAACCCAGCTATCCAAGACGATGTCCAGAAACTAGCTATCTCCCCATTGCCGATTGTTACCACTGTGGACGCCGCAAAGCGCTCCTTGTCTTTATAATCGCAAGGTAATTCTAGATTGATCCAGGGCCTGTCACGTTGCTTCCATTTTAGCCACAGCCAACGAAGTCGTAGCGCCCTTGCAAAGCGTTCCAAGTCCCGAATCCCCAGTCCACCTTTCTCCTTGGGGCTGCAGGTCGTCGGCCAGTTGATAATCGAGTGAACCCCATATACCTTATCTGGCGCTTCTCCCCGCCAGAGAAAACTACGTCTTAATCGATCAATTCTCTTTATTAGCCACTTTTGTTCTTCAAAGACAGTCATATGGTATATAGGTTGTGATGATAGGACGGTCTTAACGAGTGTCTCTTCCGGCCGTGGACAAGAACCTGCCCGCCTGACTATATTTCAATGAATGAATTGTTTCGATATCTCTAGCCTAACCTGAGTACAAAACAGAAAGGAATGGAGCAGAAAGTCAGTAGTGTTTCTGACCACCCAAGTGATGTTGCTACGAAAATTGTGTATAGAAGTAGGAGGCATCAGGAACACCTGCATTACATTTCAGTTAGGTGGAAGTAAGATATAAGCGAGGACTCGCACTAAAGGTAAGACACTCACTCGCCACTCCCCGGAGGTTCCGAGATGACTAGTCTGAGCCAGTGCTGAACTGTAGGAAACCCAAGCATTACAGTGTTAGCCACCTATAGGATTGGGAGTATGTAGAACAGAGGAGAGGCAAAGGAAGAAGACAAGAGGGGAATTATGAGTTTGCTTAGTCCATACACGATGATGATTCTGTTACACGGGAGGAGACTCTCCTCTTTGTATCCGCAGCACACAGGCAGATAGTCGACCACGGCAGGCAGTGCGCACGCAGCGTGCGTGACTCCACATTGGGCCGGTGAGAACGCTGGTTTGGGATTCCTGAGCCTCGTTCCACCGACAAGACATGCATGCTTGGCACAGCAGACTTCTTCCTTTCCTCTGTTGCCTGCACTTGCTCACGTACGAGCTCTGATCGACTCTCTGAACGACTCATCAGTACTCCCAGTCCCAGATACCTGAGTTCTGACACACATACAGAGTCTCTCGCCGTCACAGATTCGTGGCAGCACCGGTCATCCAGTACGTCGTGCATATTCATCCTCTGATCTGGCACGCCGGCCGGCCAAACACACACAGGCTCGCTGGAACGGCAGCACCGTGCGGCCAGTCAGCCACCCAATGCAAGTCCCCAAAATTACTGCATGCTGCTGGGAAGCACGGTGCTGTGCCGCGAACGAGCAATGAGGGAGAAGAAATAAACACCATACCAGGCATCCTAAGCATGAGCTCTTGCTTTAGCTTCTTCCTTTTGGTTCAAGATAGATGAATGCTTATTAATTCAATATTCCTAGAGGGTCCTCCACTCTTCTTCTTCTTCTTCTTCTTCTTCTTCTTTTTTTTTTTTTTTTTTTTTTTTTTTTTTTTTGTAGTAGGCTCAGGAGGGCACCAGGATTGCTCTTGTTACAAAGGATATAGTGAGGCATGGAGCCAGTGGGTGTAGAGAATGCAAATGAGAGCCAACAACTGTTCTATTGCTCTGTGATGAATGTTTATAGTATTACATCGGGGTTGCCTTTGCAACCGCTTACACAGGTGAACGTGGTCACCACTCACGCACACGACGACGCACGCAGTTCAGGCCACTACGGCATTGTCTGTTTACACATACATCCTCAACACGCCCCGCCCCCCCAGTCTGATGGGTGATTGGTAGCACACAAAGACTGGATCGAAAACGCAAAAAGATGCCGTAGGGAAGTCCTTTCGTGAGAACGTCGGCGAATTGCTCATCAGTCGGAACGTGCAGAACGCGCAGATCGCCAAGCTGAACTCGTTCGCGAACAAAGTGGATGTCGAAGTTCAATATGCTTCGTGGCGCTTGTGGTGAACTGGATTCGATGACATGTAAACGGGCGGAGACATTGTCACAGAACACCACCGTTGCCTTCGTGATGCCGCAGTGAAGCTTCGCCGAGGAGCTGCCGAAGCCATATGCATTCAGCAGCGGCGTTGGCGACGGCGCGATACTCAGCCTCCGCGCTAGACCATGAACAGCGGGCTGTCTCTTCGACGACCAAGAGACAAGTGCATCACCGAGATACACACGAAAACCTGAAGTCGAACGGCGGGTGTCCGGGCACCCAGCCCAATCCGCGTCAGAGTACGCGGTGACGCTGAGATCCTTGCACCCACGCAGATGCAGACCATGTGAAGTTGTGCCTCGGACATAGCGGAGAATTCTCTTCAGTAGAGCCATGTGTGGCGCTCGTGGATCATGCATATGGAGGCATGCCTGCTGCACAGCAAAGGCAATGTCGGGGCGCGTCATGGTCAGGAACTGAAGAGCGCCCGCCACACTGCGATAAGCTGTGGCGTCGTCTGTTGGCGGCCCATCAGCAGAGAGCTTGTTCTTGACATCAATCGGCGTAGCAACAGGATTGCAGTGGGTCATGCCGGCGCGATCCAGAATATCCTCCGCGTACCGCTCCTGAGAGAGGTAGAAGCCATCGTTGGTGCGCTTCACGTCGATGCCGAGGAAGAAGCGCAGTGGTCCCATGTCTTTGACAGCAAATTCAGTACGGAGTCGAGCAACGATGCGCTCGAGCAGTGCTGTGCTTGATCCAGTAAGCACAATGTCGTCCACGTACAGGAGGAGATAGGCGATCTCTGTACCATGACGAAGGATGAAGAGGGAGCTGTCTGACCGTGTTGCTTGAAAGCCGAGCTTGATGACAAAGCCGGCAAACCGAGTGAACCAGGCGCGAGGTGCCTGACGAAGACCATACAGTGATTTGTCGAGCAAGCAAACTGCATCAGGATGTTCATTGTCAACAAACCCTGTTGGCTGCTGACAAAGAACGTGCTCATTGAGATGACCATGGAGGAAAGCATTTGAGACATCTAGCTGCTTGGTTGGCCATTGCTTAGATGCAGCGATGGTGAGAACCGCACGGATGGTGGCTGGTTTGACTACCGGCGAGAAGGTTTCGCCGAAGTCGATGCCAGCACGCTATGTGAATCCGCGAACCACCCAACGTGCTTTATAGCGTTCAAGGGAACCATCAGGTTTCAGCTTATGGCGAAAGACCCATTTTCCAGTGACAATGTTGGCGCTCAGGGGACGATCAACAAGTCGCCAAGTTCGATTACGCTGAAGAGCTTCAAATTCAAGTGCCATGGCAGCTTTCCAGTTAGGATCTTTCAGAGCAGCTCGAGCAGTAGTGGGAATGGGAGATATGGGCTGCTGTGTTGTTGAGGATTGAGTAGTATTCAGAGCATATCGTGGGTTGGGTTTGAAAATGCCGGCTCGAGAACGAGTTTGCATTGGATGAGCTGTTGGTTGAGCCACTGATGGGTTAGGTGCGTAGGGCGCCAAGGGTTGGGTTCGAGGGATGCATGAAGGTGATGTGGTGGTGGAAGAATGGGCAGTGGCATCTGATGATCGTGGAGACGAGGCAATTGTGTTATTGGGGGTTGGGGAGCGCCGTGGCGCTTGTGGCGAAGGTTGCTGAATGGGCTGCTGCTGAAGGAGAACAGGTTCGTCAGATACTGTAGCACATCCAGCTTTTATCGGCTGAGAGCGCTGAGTGTCAGACTGGAAAGGGAAACGACTCTCATCAAACACGACATGACGAGATGTGATAACTCGACGAGTATGGAGATCAAGGCACCTATAACCACGGTGATCAGATGGGTAACCAAGAAGGACACACGGCATGGAGCGAGCACTGAGCTTGTGGGGCGCTGTTGAGGTCTGATTGGGATAACACAGACATCCGAATACTCTCAGGTGACTGTAAGATGGTGGTGCACCTAGGAGAAGCTGAAAGGGAGTGCTCGAGCCACTAGCCTGACAGGGGCGACGGTTAAGTAAGTGTGTCGCTGTAGATAAGGCCTCAACCCAGAATTCATAGGGCATGTTAGCATGAATGAGAAGACTGCGAACGCAGTCATTCAGAGTGCGTATGGTGCGCTCAGCTGTTCCATTTTGGGAAGAAGTGTATGGACAAGATAAGCGAAAAACAATGCCATGTTTCTGAAGATGATTACGAAAAGCCAAATTGTCAAATTCCTTCCCATTATCGGTTTGAAAAGCAAGAATGGGAAGCTGAAACTGTGTCTGAACATAAGCATGAAAGGCAATGAGGCACTGAAATACATCAGATTTTGCACGAAGAGGAAAGGTCCAGACATAATGTGTAAGATCATCTATCAAGACAAGATAGTATTGATAACCAGAAAAACTAGACACTGGAGAAGTCCAAACATCAGCGTGTACAATTTGGAAGGGAACATAGCTAACTGAATTAGACTCTGAAAAAGGTAAACGAACGTGCTTTCCAAGCTGACAGGCTTCACAGGTGGTGGACTTGGTGGAGATGAACTCAAGGTGAGGAAGCGTCTGTTGCAGCGCGTGGCGTCCTGGATGACCTAAACGCTGGTGCCAGAGCTCGACAGAGGGCGTGGTGGTGACTAGGGCGGTGGCGGTGAGGCCCTCGGGCTTGGACAGGGCCAGAGGGTAGAGCTCACCGTCGCTATTACATCGGAGGATCACCGAACGAGTGGGAAGATCCTTGACAGAAAAACCAAAGGCATCAAACTCCACAGAAACATTATTGTCGCGAGTTAATGAACGAACTGAAACAAGATTCTTGACAAGGTTGGGAGAGACTAAAACATGGGGAAGAGAAAGGGGATGCTGGGAGGTAGGAATGACAGTGGAGGCACGATGTGTCACTGGAAGTGTGGCACCATTGCCTACCATGATCGGAGGAGAATTAAAGAGAGGAGTGGAGGAGGAGAGTGTACCAGTGTTAGATGACATGTGAGAAGAAGCACCAGTGTCCATGAACCATTCAGCGGGTTGCGGAGGAGTCGCCGTGGTGCCGGCAAAGATTCAGCGCAGCGAGGAGCGCTTGATGGTTCCACGGATCCATGGGTGGTGGTGCCGGCTGGACTCCAGGTGGGCCGGCAAGGTAAGCTTGATGTGGTGATGACCCGGGACGAGGACCAAGCACGCCAAAGACTGGAACACGGAACGGCATAGGCCATGCTCACCATGCCGGTCCACGGATTGTGACCGGCGCCCATCCATTGGGAGGCCGAGGGGAGAACGAGCCGCCCGGACCAGGTGACCACGCGACCACGGCCGCGCCCACATCCACGCCAATTGTTGGTGCGATGGGGCGGACCGTGGGCGAGGTGGCCGGCCTGTTGGCGGCTGGCGGTGGAGCAGATCCAGTGTGGCCGCTCGAGTTGGAGCTGGAACCGGCCTCGAAAGCTGGAGGAGTGGGGGCACCGGGACGAGGACCGCCGGTGGTCAGCAGGGCATGTTGCGCCGCCGACTTGGCCTGCTCCTTATCGTAGTGTTCTTCGAGGAGAAGGTAGGAGCGGGCAGAGAGGAAGGTGTGCGGCGGATCCTTCGCAGTGATGGCAGGAATGGCGTGACGGTACTTGGAGCTGAGGCCGCGTAGCATGTTCAGCACCTGGCTCGTCTCACGCACCGGCTGGCCAACGTCGCGAAGGCCATCGGCGAGGTGTTTGAGGCGACCAGTGTACTGAGTGATGTCCATATCACCCTGAACCAAGTTCCGGAACTCGGACTCGAGGTAAACTGCTCGATGAAGCTTGTTGTCGCGGAACTGCTCGCGGATCGCGGCCCAGACGCGATACGCGGTGGGCTTCGGAGCACGGACGATGGCGCGGACGTCCTTGGCGATGGAGATGTACAGCCAGCTGATGATGCACTGATCACGGAGGCGCCAATCAGGATCATGGCGCTGATCGGAGGTGGGCGGGGAGGAGATGTGGGAGATGAGCCCGAACTTGCCGAGCAGCGCATCGAAGAAGCACCGCCACTCGTCGTAGTTCGGATTGACGAGCTCAAGAACAACCGGAACGTGATGGGAGATGTTCACGGTCTGGAGGACAGCAGTGGGAGGAACGGTGGGGGCGGTTGCATCGCCGTCGAAGGAGGAGGTGAAGGAAGCAACAGAGGAGGTGTCGGAGTCAGAGGACTCAAGGCCGAAAAGAGGGTTGGCTTCCATGTCGGGCATGGCGGCAGGATGACGGAGCACGGCGAAGCCAACGGCGGAGGGCAGCGGAGGGAGGATCGGGGAAGAAAGGTCTCAACCCGAGCTATCTGATACCATGTAGAGAATGCAAATGAGAGCCAACAACTGTTCTATTGCTCTGTGATGAATGTTTATAGTATTACATCAGGGTTGCCTTTGCAACCGCTTACACAGGTGAACGTGGTCACCACTCACGCACACGACGCACGCACGACGCACGCAGTTCAGGCCACTACGGCATTGTCTGTTTACACATACATCCTCAACAGTGGGGATGAGGATGCTCCAACAGGAAAAGTAATGTCGTGATAGAAGACCATGTGGCCTCATGGCGCGCTGTCATCTAAAACTGGGAAGTCAGAGCCTCAGAGGCAGAGTTTAAGCATGACATGTACATGCACACCTTCTGTGGCCGTCTCTATTTTGTTTGATTTAATTTGGTAGAATGACCATCTAGCATCCTGTATTAACCTAAAACCGAATGCAAAAGTGATTGAAAATTTACTCACATGCACTTCTTTATCTAAATTTGAGTAGATGCTACACTCCTCCATGCAAAATGTAGTTAATACAACTAGTCCATCAACTCGTGCTCCGCACGGGCTAAAATTTTGAGAGATATACCGTTTAATATATCTAATAGTAATAATTTTTATACTAAATTATATATTTTCTTTGTGTTTATTTTCTACAAAATAGACGTAATAGATACTTCATAGTCTATACCAGTTATCACAAACTTATTAATTACCTTTTTTTGTAAGCCATTGATTTATATGTTTTCATCTATTTGTATTTTTACTCTCTATCAGATTGAAACCTTGCAATTAACTATAACGGTCCTTGCCTCATTACATATCTTATGAAGTCTCGAATTTAAATTATGATTTTCTAGCACTTGTTAGTATTGGTTCAAATATCATTTAAGTTGAAGCTCAGATTGTAGTATGGTATTACACTTGTTAAATTTGTTATAGCAATTACATTATCAATAGTGAAATAATATAATGTTTTGCTTAAAATATATAAAATTATTTAAAATTTAAAATAACAAACTATGAAATTAATTATCATATAGCATTAATATAATTTAAAGTGAATTGTCAATGTCATGTTATTACTATGTAGTTTGTGAATTAAATATTTTTATTTTTCATAAGAAATTAAAAATATTTACCCTATCGTGTTTGTGCGTGTATATATTTACTCAATATACATGGTCAAACATGACATATGGTTATTTTATAACCCTAGAACTTTAAGATTTATAAATAAATTAATAAATATATATGTATATGGATATCAATTTATTTTTTTAGTAGAATATATTAGTGTTTACCTGTAGATTTGAGCGATATTTTTTATCTTTTATAATGACTTATAGATATAAATGTAAAGGTAATACTTTATATTCTCTTTCATAACAACATGTATAAATAGGTTGGATGTAAATTTAGGATGCTATTTTGCATTAACTTTCATAATTATAAAGGTGGTAATACCATATATTTAAAATTATCTTTCATAATGATAGATCGAAAAATCTAAATACAAAGCTAGATGGTTATTTTAAATTATTATTTCTAATATTAAAAGGTGAGTAATTTTGATACAATGGGAGGGGGTTATTTTGATTTATTTATCATAATAACAAAGTGGATAATTTAGATATAAATCTAGGGGTTATTTTGATTTACTTTTCATAATGATAGATGTATGTGGGGAATTTGTATATAAATTTAGGGGTTATCTTAAATTATTCTTCATAATGGCAGTGGTGGGTAATTTAAATACAAAATTAGGGGTTACTTTATGTATTTTTCATAATGGCAGGTGGGTAATTTTTATAAATTGAAACATATCCGATGGCTATTATCAACTATGATGATTAGTGTCTACTAAATTAAAGGCTAGATGTTTCTAATTATTGTGGGAATTTTTAGAATTTATCTTTTTTCCTAAAGTGCCTGGTGAGAATCAACGTGGTGCTTCCGTTGGGGCCTCTAATTAGTAATAGTAAGATAATCTAACTGGACTAATTACTCTGAATAACTGTGTTGAACTAATCAAATTAAATAGTACATGCTTGCATACAGTATCCAAATCAGCTCCGGTTAGCAAGAACTTAACTTACATATCGGCTTGCCAGAACTTAACAAGGCACCAGTCGTGCTGCTGGTACTGAAATTGATTTAGCATTTACTACCTGACTATATTTCAATGGATTGTTAGTTGGTTACTCATTCATATGAGTGTTAAGTGTGATTCATTCATATGAGTGGTAAGTGCCTGAATATATTCAAATGATTTTTTTCAGTCTCTCTAGTCTAACCTAAGTACGTATAAAACAACAAGGAATGGAGCAGAAAGCTAGTAGTGTTTCTGACCGCCCAAGTGATGTTGCTACAAAAATTGTGTATAGAAGTAGGAGGCATCAGGAACACTTGCATTACATTTTAGTCGGGTGGAAGTAAGATATAAGCGAGGACTCGCACTAAATCTAAGACACTCACTCGCCACTCCCACAGGTTCCGAGATGGCTAGTCTCAGGCGGTGCCGAACTGTAGGAAACCCAAGCATTACAGTGTTAGCAACCTACAGGATTGGGAATATATAGAACAGGCAGAGGCAGAGGAAGAAGACGAGAGGTAATTGCGTTGCTTAGTTAATATATGATGATGATTCTGTTACACTCTCCCTTCGTATCCGCACGCAACGCAAGCAGATGGTCGACCACTGCAGGCACTAGGCAGTGCGTTGCAGCGGGACTCCACATTGGGCAGGTGAACGCTTGGTTAGCCTTCCAGAGCCTAATTCCACGACGAAACATGTTTGGCCCAGCAGACTTCTTCCCTTCTTCCTCTGTTGCCTGCACTCGCTCAACTACGAACTCTGATCGACTCATCAGTGCTCCCAGATACCTGAGTGCTGACACAATCTCTCACCGTCACACATTCGTGGTAGCACCCACCCACCGCTCATCCATGCCAGTACATGTACGTCATGCATAAGCATCCTCCGATGCGGCACGCCGGCCGGAAACACACACAGGCTGGAACAGCAGCACCGCGCGGCCAGCCAGCCCCTTCTGCCCATGGGACGTACGCCGTCAAGTTCAGAGTGTATCTGCGTTGTAAGTGTCGAACGTCTGCCAGTGGAACGCCGTCAAGTTCGGCCGGGGCCTGCACCGCCGTGCTCACCGTGGGGCTGCAGTGCTGTGAAATTTTTGTATTTGCTGTACTGTGTGCTTGTGCGTGCTATTCCCAAGTAACAGAGTGAAACTGGATTCAGTGACTTAGTTAGCTTCTCCAAATCACAAGGAAACTTCGATCCTTGTATCTACCGTTCAACATCAATCTAAGGTACGGTTAGGAATTAATGCTTGCAGGTCATCCAGGCCCAGAACATAGCCTTTTTCTCAGCTGTGAAGCAAGACAGACGGAGCAACAATAGTAGTAGCAGGAATTAATCAATTACTGAGATATACTTCAGTTCCCAGCAACAAACAATTTCTTGCCAGACTGCATATTGCCACAGATGCTACTATATAGTACAAGGAAAGTACAAGGTAAAAATAGTAGGCTTACATTGACAAGCAATTCACTGAGTACAGATTATCCAAATATCAGCCTTCATTTGATAAACTAGTCCATTAACCCGTGCTCTCACACGGGCTAAAATCTTATAAGAGATAAGAGATATAGGAATTAGTTATTGTTTAATTTCTCTATGATAAATAATACTTATATTGAATTATGCTATTTTTCTTTTCATTCATTTTATATTGAATTATGCTATTTTTTTCTTTTCATTCATTTTTGAACACAATCAACACATCAGATACTTTTTAGTGTCTATTTACTTGTGGTATAAACTTATCAATTATTGTTCGATGTGTTTTTTTTCATCAATATATTATGACATCAACAAATCTAAGTTTTGATTTTCAATTATTGGGCATATTGATTGCTCCATAAGGATTTTAGGTCATTGAATATACTCTTAAGTATATTAGTAGTCTAAAGAGTCACTTTGAACTTAACTAACATTATTGCTTGAGATCAGTTTAGACCTTGATGGGAGATCTAGGTCGGATAGCTGTGCTAACCTCAAGAGGATATTATTATTTAAGCCTTATAATGACTTTTTCACCTTAGAAATCTCAAAGAGTATGTTTACTAAATAACATAAGCAATCATTTGGATCTTACACCATGACACTTGAGGTAAGTGCTGATAGAGCTTGAATCTCGGACATGGGTAGCAGTGCTAATCTCTAAAGAATTTTAATACTTAAGTAGTATAATGTTCTAGTTTTAAGCTAAATTAATTTAAAAGGGTTAGGAAAACATATGTACCTAGCACTGGTGTTCTCATACTTCTAAGATGATTAAATTTTTATATCAAAAAATTATATGTGCAGTTCTAGTTATACTATAAATATAAAGATATATTTAGTTAATTATATCAATATATGTAAATAAGCAACCTAAATAAATTATATTTCATGATTACTAAAACAATTTTAAATAATTTGTTAGTATCATTAGTGTATATATGAGTTTTTAAGGATTTTTTCTTGCTAAAACATAACATATGTATTTATCACTGATGCATGCTGACATGTCATGTATGCTTACTTCAATCAAATGTTAATATTAATAAAACATACATGTTCTATAATTAGTTAAACAATTTTTAATATAAGTTGTTGATAATTTTTAGATATAGATTTGCAAGGATATTTAATCTTTTAAATAATAAAGTAAAAATTAGGTTACATAGATTATCTATCATAATAAGAGTACATCAGTAATTAGATATAAATTTTTGTTTTTTATATTATTTTAGTGCACAATAGTATAGCTAGGTAATTATTTCAAAATTAGAATAGATCTAATAGCTATTATTATTAATGGTGGTTTTGAAGAAAATCGTTAATGGTGATATGTTAAACGGAATTGATGATTAAATATTTGAATTTTTGTGAGAACTTTTAGGTTCTAGATTTTGTTTTCTTATTGTATCTCACAAGGACTAATTTGCTCCATTAGGGACATCTAGTTAGACTTTCTAGTATTTTTTAGTGTGATATGTATTTATTAGTTAATTAAATTGAAACAAGCTCCCAAAGAGAATCGGTGGCCACGTGATTTGCCGTTCAATGGCTCAGATTTGTCGAATCAGATTTTATCAGAATCGGCTTCTTGTGCTTGTATGGCTTCTCCCGCTTCTTATCAGAATTCAGCAAAACGAATATATACTCAGCTTCAGATTCTCGTCCAGAAGGATCTCGTCCCCTTGTCTCTTTCACCTCGTCCATCTCTCCCTCTCGGGAAAAAAGAGGCGGGCGGCGCACCGACCTCGGCGGTGGCCGGCCTCCGGCGTCGGCGCGGCCACCCTCCTTCTCCTCCTCATGCTCTCCCCCTCGCGCCGCAAGGGCAGGACGGTAGCGGCCTCCGCTGGGCGCTGCGCTGGTGCACCGGGTGGCCAGCTCCGGCCGCAGGGGCCCCAATGGCCGCCATCCCCGGGCACGACGCGTGTCCCAGAAGGCCCTCCATGTGCTCGCCGGCATATCTCCCCCTTCCGATGGGACATTGCCCCACCAGGCCGCATCTTCTCGTGTGCTTCATGAAACCCTAGGTGTGCACCGCTTCCTCTCTCTCTCTCTCCCCCTCCCGATGGTCTGCTGGTGCTCGCGGAGGTTCGTGTCCTAGGGTTTGCTGGAGTTGAATTTGAACCCAACCTTCTCGGGATTTTACTTTTTTTTTTGGTAGACCCCAAGTGGATGAGCAATGATTATAGTCCAGGTTTCAAGATGAAAAGGAGCGGCAGCAAAAGCTGCTCTCCCTGCTTCCTCTGAACACGGTGATGTTCTTGTTCTGTGCATCTACATACTGCATGAATACCAGCCTGAAAAGTATTCTTCATATTCATACTGTTGCTTTATATCTAACTGATATACTTAAAAGTCCTTAATGTTCATACGGATGATTTATAGACCTTTTCATGGATGAGACAAAAGGATCAACATAGATTTGTTTTCTTCCTTGAATACCATGTTTATCTAGGTGCTACTTACCATGTGTGGCAAAGAGGAACAGAACTACTTATCTTAATGGCTGGTTACTATTTCATTGACCTTGCTGTATTAGGTTTTGGTTTAGCTCCATAAGAGATACGAACACCTGTTAAACCGGGTCATATTGCGTAGTTCCGCAGAACTTTGGCATCTTAGTTTCAGTACTGTATTCTCGGCATACATAGGAAATCAAAATGCTTGAATATTGCTCGGAGTTTCCTGGATACCCACCTTAATTATAAACTAAAAAATGTTTCTCAAATCTCTTTCCATCCTTTAGTTTGGTATACATGATTATCTCACTTTCTTATATTGATTTATGCTGCTACTATTACTTATGGGAAGATAGTTCATGGCAGATGCTGTTTTAATTCATGGAGATGCTACGGTGCACATGCTTTTATAGAAAATATTTATACACGGTGGCCTCACCATTTTCAATTTTCCCGCATATTCATGGGAGATGCTCTTTTAATTGAAGTAACTGGGCTATGCAGCAGTTTCAGCTTTATTTCTCACAGCATACCTGTGCCAATTAATATATACACCTTCCTACTATTTCCCTTGTGCTAAACAGCATGTGGGCTGTCACATGCCTTTGTTGGTGTTCATGCTGGAGAGTCAAACAGTTTTAAAATCAACTTCTAAGTTCTAAATCTTCACTTTATACTAAGAACTGCTTGCTTGTGTTTTTAAAGCTTTGTTGCCATCAATCTAAGTGTATCCTGCATTGTAAGCATCTGTGATAGGGGAAAAAAGGGACTACTAGGCTCTCAGTCCACATACTGATTAAGGTTCAGCCTCTCATCCATAGATGATTGCCTTGTGTCTTAATCAATCAGGTAACTATATTGCATCTTATATATAGAGTGAGGATATACAACCATACTGTTGGCATCTAGATCCTCATACAATTTCCATAAATATCTAAACTGACGTGCTGCTATCAGTTCATTTGATTTTATATTTGCATTGCAGTTCATGCCAATTTGTGATTATAGTATAGGTCGATACTCAAGATCTTATGAGAAATCTAAGTACTTGATACCCCAGGATCTTGATCAAATGATTATTGTTAGATTTCTGAGGCCTCTAAAATTATTAAGGTTTTAATCTCCTTTGGCTATGATCTGGAGGCCTTTGTCATTGGAGTCTTCTATGCCTATGATAATAGTTCACATATCATGTTGCAGCTGCATAGTGAAAACATCTTTGTGTTGTGCTTTTTCCTTTCCCATTGCCCTTTTTTTTGTGATGAACCTCCATATTTTCTGGTTGCCACTGGCTGTGATTAAATGTGGTCTATGTCTGCTTGTGATTCTAATGTTTTTTTAATCAAATTCTTTTCTCTAAACAGATGGTGATTTCCCCCCTTTTTTCCTTTGTTTTTCTTCAATTGAATTTTGTTCAGACCACAGCTCCTACATAGCCTCACAATTTTGTAAATTTGATATATGTTTACACCTCAAAAAGGGCTGGAGCATGATACTCAGTTCCTGGAGCAGCCGACAGAGGACAAGAAATTGCCCTACAAGCTGCCTTACATTTTTTGTGCTGAAATTTGTTCCAACATTTGCCAATTGCATATTGGTCTCTGCGCTTGTGCTTATTAATTAACTGTTGTCGGATGCTTACACTGCTTACATTTTGTCCTGTTTTCATGGTATATATGTTGATGCCCCATGTTTTGAAAATGGTTTCCTCAGCCAGTGCTTTTTGATGATCGTCCGTAATTGGGATTGACTAGAAAAATTATAGGGCAAGGACCAAATGACAAGGTGATAAGCCAATTATATATGTCAGCAGGACACATATGAGGTACACACCATTAACCTGTCCTTAAAATAACTTCCTGTGTTCACTCCATCAGTATTTTCGTATGATATTGATTTGATTATTGTTAGATTTCTTAGGCCTCTAAAATTATTAAGTTTTTGTAATCTCCTTTGGCTATGATCTGGAGGCCTTTGTCATTGGAGTCTTCTATGCCTGTGATAATAGTTCACATATCATGTTAAAGCTGCATAGTGAAAACATCTTTGTGTTGTGCTTTTTCCTTTCCCATTGCCCTTTTTTTGTGATGAACCTCCATATTTTGTAGTTGCCACTGGCTGTGATTAAATGTGGCCTATGTCTGCTTGTGATTCTAATTTTTTTTAATCAAATTCTTTTCTCTAAACAGATGGTGATTTCCCCCCTTTTTTCCTTTCTTTTTCTTCAATTGAATTTTGTTCAGACCACAGCTCCTACATAGCCTCACAATTTTGTAAATTTGATATATGTTTACACCTCCAAAAGGGCTCGAGCATGATACTCAGTTCCTGGAGCAGCCGACAGAGGACAAGAAATTGCCCTACAAGCTGCCTTACATTTTTTGTGCTGAAATTATAGAACTTTAAGATTCATAAATTTATAAATACATATGTCTATAGATATCAATTTACTTTTAGTAATAAAATATATTAGTCTTTGCATGTGGATTTGAGCAATTTGTTTATCTGTTATAATGGCTTTTAGACACAAATGAACATCCATAGATAGGTTAAATGTAAATTTAGGACATTAATTAATTTACATTAACTTTTATAATGATAAAGGTGGGTAATATATAAAATTAATACCGTGTATTTTAAAATATCTTTCATAATGATAGATTGGGAATCTTGATACAAAGTTAGAGGATTGTTTTAAATTATTATTTTGAATAGCAAAAGGTGGGTAATTTAGATACAACATGAGAGGTTTATTTTGATTTATTTTTATAATAGCAATATTTGTAATTTAGATATAAATTTAGAGGTTATTTTGATTTATTTTTCATAATGATGGATGTGCATGGAAAATTTGTATATAAATTTAGGGAGTTATCTTGAATTATTCTTCATAATGGCAATGGTGGGTAATTTAAATACAAAATTAAGGGGTTACTTTATGTATTTTTATAGTGGCAAGTGGGTAATTTTTTTATAAATTGTAACAAATTTGATGGCTATTATCAACTATGATGATTAGTGTCTACTAAATTAAAAGCTGGCCGGATCTTTCTGGTGAGAATCAACATGGTGCCTCTGTTGGAACATCTAATTAGTAATAGTAGGATTATTGTGTTGTCTTTTTATGTACAGACTGGGGGTCCATAAAAGAGCAATGAGGGAGAAGAAATAAACACCATACCAGGCATCCTAACCATGAGCTTTCCTTTAGCTTCGTTCTTTTCATTCAAGACCGATGAATGTTTAATTCAATATTTTCCTAGAGCCTCGTCCACTCTTTTTTTTTTTTGGGTAGTAGGCATGGGAGGCACCAAGGATTGCTCTTGTTCAGAGGATAGTGAGGCATGCGCCACTGGGGATGTGGATGCTCTAACAGGAAGACTAATGTCGCGGCAAAACACCATGTGACTTCATCTCTAAAACCGAGAAGTCAGAGGCAGAGTTTAAGCATGACATGTACCTGCCGTGGTCGTCTGTTTTGTTAGATCCAATTTGGTAGAATAGCCATCTAGCATCCTGTATTGACTTGAAACCAAACCAAACAAAATGATTGGAGATTTACTCACATGCACTTCTTTATCTGAATTTGAGTGGATGGTACACTCCATGCAGTGTAGTTAATATGAGCATAATCTAACTAGACTGATTACACTGAATAACTATGTTGAACCAACCAAATTAAATAGTGCATGCTTGTATAGAGTTTCCAAATCAGCTTCGGTAGCCAGAACTTAATTTACATATTGTGCTTGCAGGGCCTGTCTGCCGGTACTGGAATTGATTTAGCATTTACTGGCTGACTATATTTCAATGGATTGTTGGTTGGTGACACATTCATATGAGTGGTAAGTGCCTGAATATATTTCACTGAATTACTTCGGTATCTCTTGTCTAACCTGACTATAATACAACAAGGAATGGAGCAGAAAACCAGTAGTGTTTCTCGCCACCCCAAGTGACGTTGCTATGGAAATTGTGTATAGCAGTAGGAGGCATGAGGAACACTTGCATGAGGAACACTTGCATTACTGCTCTGCCTGGTGAAAGTAAGATATCAGCGAGGATTGATGCAGAATCAGACACATCCCATCGCCTCTCCCTGAAGGTTCTGAGATGGCTAGCCTCAGAAGGCGCCAAATTGTAGGAAAGTCGGAGCAGTAAACAACATCCTGGTCTTAGAACAAGAAACAAACTGTTATTCTTACATATAGATATAAGTCTATACTATACTGGGCATGTAACTTTAATTGCACTCGAGGTGAAAAAGAGAGGAGCAGTGAGATTTGTGGCAGTAGTTCGACTGTGCTTGACTTGCTGTGATTTGGGAAAAGAAACCACACAGATCCATGGGAGAACTGGGAGCTACTGCTTGGATTGAGGTGCAGGTATGCAGCTGCATGCCCTACAAGGAGCAACCGAGCAAAGGGAGAGATGTTGTTCAGTGCAGAGAGCTCTTCATCCGCCAATGCAAGCCAATATGGACTTATATCAATAAGACCATCAAAGTAAACCGCACTGACATAATCTCTTTCTCCACATGTATTTCTGAATTTTCACAGTTTACTTCACATATCGCACATTTCTCAATGCGATAAGCAACTACGTCAGTTCCTAAAACCCACTTAATTATATTTTTGCAGGATGCCTTGTAATAACAAAAAATAAGACCGTAATAGTTTTTGATTGCCACCAACTTAATTGGTTCAAGTAAAAAAGAGAGGACATTAAGGGCCATCCTCATTTTTTTCTCTTTTGTCGAGCAGAACATGCATGTTTTCATAATGGGCTTCTAAGTTCTAACTGGGCTGGGCTGCGAAAAAATGATAAAAACATGCATGTTTTCACAATGGGCTTCAGGGCTAGGTGGGCGATCTTGACAGCAGCCCAACTAAAAAGGTGTTAACTAAGTCCAATCACTACACTATTAAGTAATGGAACCAAACTTTTTTGTGTGACTTAATGGAACCAACATTTACGTCAATGTGATATTATTATACTGTTTTTTCTTGGGCAGACTTGGGGTTTCATAAAAGAGCAATGAGGGAGAAGAAATAAACACCATACCAGGCATCCTATGCATGAGCTGTTGCTTTAGCTTCGTTCTATTGGTTCAAAATATATAAATGTTTAATTCAACATTTCCCAAGAGGCTTCTCCACACTTTTTTTCTAGTAGGCTCGGGAGGCACCAGGATTGCTCTTGTCACATAGGATAGTGAGACATGGAGCTAGTGAGGATAAAAATGCTACAACAGGAAAGGTAATGTCTCGCTCAGCAGAATATTTTTTTTGCAAAAACAGAAAAAACCTTCTCCAATAGTTTCTCATTCCAGGCTGCTATTTATCCCAAGTTGGAAAAAAGAACCTCCACGCATATATGTACGCTTGACTCCGCGCTTGCATCTGTCCGTATTAGAAAAGGTGGAAGGGCATAAACATAATTTTGTTTTAGCCCCAGGGTTCCTGATGTAAGTTTTTAAGAGGTAAAAGGACATAAACATATTTTTTTTCTGTCTCAGGGTTCCTGATGTAAGTTTGATCTGTGGTTTGCAAGTGAATTATACCAAACTATTGGAGATGGACTCTTTTTTTTACTTGCCATACATTTTAGAAAGTTACCAAATCACAAGATTTGCCAAGTGAATTTTAACAAACTCACGAAGATGAGAGAGAAAAATAGCCCAACGAACCTAACCTAACAAAGCATAGCTGTGCTTGAAGAAACTCTAGAGGTGTCTACTACTACTTGTACCGAAATTGATTTAACACTTACTACCTGACTATATTTCCATGTATTGTTAGTTGGTGACTCATTCATATGATTCATGAGTGGTAAGTGCCTGAATATTTATATTGCAAAGAATTGTTTCGGTCTCTCTAGTCTAACCTACTTATAAAACAGCAGGCAATGGAGCAGAAAGACAGTGGTGTTTCTGGCAGCCCAAGTGATGTTGCTATGGAAACTGTGTATAGAAGTAGGAGGCATCAGGAACACCTGCATTACAACTCTCTCTCGTTGAAGTAAGATATAAGCGAGAACTGGCGCCAAATCAGAGACACCCCGTCGCCACTCCCCAGAAGTTTGGACATGGCTAGCCTCAGGTGACGCAAATCTGTAGGAAACCTGAGCATTACAGTGCTAGCAATTGACAGGATTGGATGTATGTAGAACAGAGCAGAGGCAGAGGAAGTAGACGGGAGGGGAATTGCGAGTTTGCTTAGTTCTCGACCGCAACAGGAAGTACACTCGTGGCATAACTCCACATTGAGCTGGTGAACGCTGGGTTGGGCTCCTTCCCCATGACATGTTCGTCCCAACAGACTTCTTCCCTTGCTCTGTTGTCTGCGCTTGCCCACGAACTCTGATCGACTCATCAGTACTCCCAATTGCATGCACTAGCCCAGAGGAGGAGATGTGCATTACGTTGTGAATCACTCAGTCTTAAGAAGAAACAGTACCTCTTCTAATTAAGAGGACTAATTCTTGGAAAGGGCCCCCTCTTCACAGGATTGCTTGTTCTCGATGCATTGTCCAAATGAAAAATAAGACCTATGACGTTCAATCCCATACAAACTTGACAGAATGTTCACTGTCAAGTGTCAAATATGAAAATCTCGGCAGTGTACAGGATGAAGTGTAGCCAGCTCAACGGCATGCATGAAGTCCTAGTTGCATTCAAATGTATTCAAAGGAAGGCACTTGAACCACTCTATGTACCTGTAGTACAACTATTCTGTCAGGCTTCAGACCAGAGATTTCTACAATTGAGAATTGAGAGCTTCAATGTCGTGCTGCGCAGCTTTGTGCACGGAATTGAATGAACCTCCAGTCCCTGCCTGACAATGTGGCAATTGTGCATAAGGGCGATGACAAGTTTGCTACCTGATTGTGGTCCTCCTTGATGGCAATGCAATGGATCCACTCAAACCTATCGAGACACACCACACGCCAATGACCATCATCCTCTTCTTCGGTCATTAGCTAGCTAGAGAGAAGGAGCCATGGACATCAGTGTCAGGAGTGCAAGAAACAACATACTGGCCATCCTGATAAGCCCAAAAGGGTTGAAAGCAACGTGACTCCCAATTGCACGACCTAATTAACCTCTTTTTTTTGTGCCAATAAAATTAAAAGAAGGAACAAACTGTCATTCATATGAGTGGTAATTGCACCAGTTCTGCTTACACAATATCTCCGAAGATGTATGGACCATAATTGATTTAATTGTATTTACTCCCTGACTATATTATGGATGGTTAGTTGGTGACTCATTCATATGAGTGGTTGAGTGGTAAGTGCATGGTGGAATCAAACATACCTCTTTCTAACCAGAGTACATATAAAGCAGTAGGGAACAGACCAGAAAGCCTGTTTTCTCTGGCTGCCCAAGTGATCTTTCTATGGAAATTGTTATATATAGGAGTAGGAAGCATCAGGAGCTACTGCATTACTATTCTCACAGATGGAATTACGTCAGATGCAAATTGTGTGTAGGAGTAGGAAGCACCAGTGTCAGGAGTGCAAGAAACAACATACCGGTCTTCCTGAGAAGCCCAAAAAAGTTTAGATTAATTAAGGTGACTCCAAATTGCACGTCGTACGTAGGCTCTTTTGTGCCAATAAACAGAAGAAGAAACAAACTGTCTTTTCTAGGGGTATCCAACATTTACATCAATCTGATATTATTGTGCTGTGTTTTCTAGGGGAACTAGGGGTCCATAAAAGAGCAATGAGGGAGAAGAAATAAAAATCGTACTAGGCACCCTGAGCATGACTCTTGTCTTAGCTTCGTTCTTTTGGTTCGAGATAGATGAATATTTTCAATATTTTCCTAGAGGCTCCTCCACTCTTTTACTATCGTAGGCTTGCGAGGCGCCAGGAAAGCTCTTGTTACATGCATGGGACAATGATTAGGCATGGAGCCTGTAGGAATAAAGATGCTCCAACAGGGAAAAAGTAATGTCTAGTCTGCAGATGACCACGTTCCTTCCTCTAAAACCGAGTTGTCAGGGCCTCAGGGGCCGTGTTTATGTATGACATATACGTCCACCTAGTGTGTGCTGTCTATTTTGTTAGATCCAATTTGGTAGGATGACCATCTTGCATCATGTCTTAATCTGAATCTGAACCGAGCAAAGTGATTGAAAATTTACTCACATGCACTTCTTTGTCTGAATTTGAGTGGATGCTCACTCCATGCAGTGTAGTTGTATATGCACAATCTTACTGGATTACGCTGTATAATTGTTGAACCAATCAGATTAAATAGTGCATGCCTGCGGACAATTTCCAAATCACCTTCGGTTAGCCAGTACTAAATTTACATATTGGTTAGAAAAATAGCCCAACGAACCTGACCTAACAAGGCACCAGTTGTTTTGTGCTAGCAGGACCACTAGAGGCGTCTGCTGGTACTGGATTACTTTGACTGCCTAAATATATTTCAATCGATTGTTAGTTGGTGATTCATTCATATGCTTGGTAAGTGCCTAACTATTTTTTTTTTTTTTTTTTTTTTTTTTTGAGGAGTGCCTAACTATATATTTCAATGGATTGTCTCGATCTCTCTAATCTATAACCTGCTTATAAAACAGCAGGGAATGGAGCAGGAAGCCAGTAGTGTTTCTGGGTTCACCGAAGTGATGTTGCTATGAAAATTGTGTATAGGAGTAGGAGGCATCAGGAACACTTGCATTACTACTCCGTCAGCATTACTACTCTGTCAGGTGCAAGTAAAGACATAATCGAGCACTAGCGCCAAATTGGTTGCAGCACTGAAGTGCAGGAAAGCCAGAGCAGTACGGTCTCTCGCCATCACGCGTTTATGCTAGCACCACTGTTCATAGTGAGTGCTGAACGTCAGCTATGTTTAAGTGAAGTGTCAGCTACGCCTCTACACCAGCTTCAAGCAATGACAGCGTGAACGACGTAACACAAGCTCGAGTGCACAACGTCGTTCAAGATCAAGATCACGGGCCACGACTACAAGGCCCAAGAATCGATGCTGGCTGGAGACACAACGTGCACGCCTAGTATATGTATATATCAAGAAACGAGAGAGAGTTTTATGAACAATTCCATTGTAACAGCTCCAAGTTATAAACTAAGCTGTCCACGTCGCTATATATATCCCTGCTTCCTCTATTCTTCCCCCAAATTCCTTGTGCTTACATCTGGTACCAGACACTCTCGCTCCTCTTCCTTACCTTCTTCAACCAATAATTTGATTCGTACCAAGCTTCGGGTTCATCGCCTTAGAACGCATGGATGTTCGGATTCCTCTAATTCCCAAGCACATTAATCTGTTCAGTTCGACACCAGCAATCTGGATCGCAATCCGGATCAGCCACCACCACCACCACCACCTCCACATCCCTGCTATACCCGGTTTGCATGCAGCCGCGGTGCCATGAATCCCGATTCCAGACTTCTGCTCGACGAGATGCACCGCCTGTTCACTAAGCAGAGGACTAGCTTTCGACGAGCGTTTCACAAGGTGGATCAGAAACTCGATTCACGTCTCTCTAGCTAACAGCGACCGCCCACGAGAAGCGCCTCACTGAAGTCGATGACTACATCACCAAGAGCTTCACTGAGATCGACGATTCTATCACCAAGCGCTTTACCAACTCTGAGTATCTGACATCAACTCGGAACACCGGATCGCTGACTCTGAGCTCCGCTAGTCCGCCCTCCTCTCTGACTCCGAGCAATGCCAAGACGTTCGCGTCGCCCTCACCGGATCGTTGTTGCTTGCATCATTCTCTTGTGCCATCTAGGCCTAGCTAGTAGCTAGATTGAATCCGTCAGCACGTGCGGCCTGAGGTGGAGCTATTGCTCTCATCATCTCATCCAGCTTTGAGCTTATTTAAGATGCCACATTAGAGAATAGAGAAATGAGCTTTTTTACAACAGTTGAGAAAGTACCATTGATTCTTTATAAAAATATAATTTATAATATAGAGGTAATTTGGTAATTGAGGTTGTGCATCGAGGCGATGGAACATAGCACAAACCAGAGGCAGATGCAACTTTATATAGTTCAGCGTCACTTCATCACCTGCGGTAAATGTTAATGAAGACAACTGTATACCCCAACAATTAGCAGCTGCCTCTAAACATCGATATCTAGCGGCAGTTATAAATCGATTTCTAGGGGTAGCTAGATCTAGAGCCATCTCTAAAAATAGGTGCAACACAGTAAAATTCATAACTTTATCAAATAAAGTTGGATGAAGACAAACTTCATATTAAAATTATATAACTCAAAGATATCTACAACTCTATAGTTGACAAAGTTTTCTTTTAAAATCAATATCCCACAAGTTTTGTTTGATTTTCTCGTATTTGAAATTAATTTTTTCAGTTTTCCAAATGATATTAGATGAAGAAATAATCAAACTTGCAAATGGGCCTTTAGCGTTGTGGTTAGAGCACTTGAGTAGCATCTAGCATACCTATATTCGACTCCCCGTGGGAGCGAATTAAAAAGGTCTAGAATAAAAAAATATAAAAAATAGGTTGGGTTCCCCAACTAACTTTGGTCAAAAGAGAAACAATCAACTCAAAGTTATATATCTTTTTCTTGAAAAGTAGGAGACCTGCATCTCATTATATTAAGAAGAGAAAAGAGCAAGAGCCCCAAAAAGTTACAGATCCTAAAAAGATATAAACCATTGTAGTTGAGATCTTTTTTATTTGAAACAGTGGTTCCTAAATTTAGTTTGATGTCCTCACATATTGAAATTCAAAATATTCAAATGACCTCAGATAGAGATGATAAAAGCCAAATAAAGTTATATATCTCGTAGAGCTATACAACTTTATAGTTGACATCTTTATCATTTGCAATAAAAAAATCCAAACAACATAGGGTGGAGAAACCACTGAAACCAAAGTTGTAATATTCGGGAAAATCTACAAGTTTTAGATATTCATGAGAAAATTGAGCACAGACCAGACAAGGAACCTGCACCGGTTCTTTGGTTGCATAATAATCTCTGAGATGTTCGGATATAAGAACCGATCCAACATTTACCGCCTGACCCAAATTTAATGGATACCAAAATTTAAGGGATGGTTCACTACGCCAGATTTGGTCTTCAGTGGCGGCCTATCAGTGGCGGTCATCAACCAACCACTACTGATGATTTTCAGTAGCGGTTCAAAGTTTTAATGATTGACAGGGGTGGCCGGGGAGGCCATGAACCGCCAGTGAATGTAGGTTTCAGTGGCGGTTGTAGTCTGAAACAGCCACTGAAGCTTCAGTGGCGGTTCTAAACTCAAACCGCCACAGATAGTGAAGCATCAGTGGCGGTTCTAAACTCAAACCGCCACTGATTGTTCTATACCTGTATGTATGCTTGGCTGGGCGGGATAGCTCCCAAAAGTTCCAATTTATTTCCCCTGCTTTCGGCCGAGCACCACCTCCCACCGCCGCTTGGCGCCATCGACGCCGGGAGAGGAGCGGCGGACTCCCTCTTCCCCCACCCGACACACCCGCCCGAGCACCACCCGCGTCGAGCACCACCTCCACCGCCGGCCTTTCCTCGCCACCATGGGCGTCCGCGAGAAGACGCCGCCATCCTGCCTTGACCCGGCCCGCGACGCTGACAACCTCAACTGCGCGCCGCCCCGAGCCCACGACCGACGCCTCTGCATCACCTCGACGCCGACCACCACCTCGCCGGCAACCACCACCTCGACGCTCTGCATCATTTGTGATATTCTTGTCTTTAAGTTCTACAGTTTGAATGCAACATTTGTGATATTTGTTGTAATAGGATTCTCGATGGATTGTAATACTCTAAGTAATATCGCAATCTCGATGTAATCGTAATCCCGATGCATTTAGTTTACAGTATCGCAACATCGTGGCAAATAAAAAAAACAAAAGAAGAAAATAGAAACCACTAGTGTTGTTGAAGGTCCACAGTGGCGGTTCCTATATCCAACCGCCACTGTTGGTGAAGTGAACACTGGCGGTTGAAGTCTAGAACCGCCAGTGAAGTGAAGTCTAGAACTGCCAGTGAAAGTTTAGGAACAGTGGCGGTTGGTAAGAACCGCCGGTGATGGCTACCCCCATCACTGGCGCTTTGGTTGTGGTGGTTCAAAATCCGCCAATGAAGGGGGGTTTTGAACCGCCACTAATATGCAAATCTGTAGTAGTGGTTACTCACTTATATACGGTGGTTATAAGTGCATCGAGAATCAGGTTGTACGTCCCCATGATTTCTCATGGTCACTCAAACCCTGTCTATATATAAAACAGCAAGTGTGGGAGCAGAAGCCAACAGTAGTGACCTTGGTGCTCCAGTAGTGACCTTGCTATGAAAATTGTGTATAGGAGTAGAAAGCATCAGGAGCACCTACATTACCTGTGCACTTACTCTTCTCCCCAGCAGGCGCACTCCCTGTTGTTCCACAAAACATAGATGCTCTCCAACACAACACAGGCCTGCTGATGAGGCGGATAGATCGGTGTGTGTCGGGCATGCTGGACCCGATGTGGGTCACTATGTGGATATATACGTGCCACTTGCTGCCAGTTGAATAGGTGTGTCAGCGACCGTAATGGCCAGCGACCATACAGGGCGGATCCTTATGCTGCAGGAAAGACACGGTAGAGCAGTAAATAGTGCCACAGTAGTAAAATAAAAGTACAAGTAGTGGTTGCGAGCAAAACCTATCACCAGTTAGATCATGTATAAGAATATCACGAGCTCTGTGATGCCAAGAACTTTTTGCCAAGGATCTCAGCTGAAATGCCCTGTAATTTAGGGCATACTACTCTGTCTAAGAGATTCTGTTCAAAATAATTTGTGGTATACAAGAAGAATTGAGAATTTCTCTAACCAAATCGCATGGCTCCGTCCTCGAGGACGTACATGATGGAAGAAAAAAAGAAGCATACGTTATTGCAATATATAATTTTTGCACATGGCACAGTTCTCTTGACATCCTGCTGTGCAAGCATGTTATTTTAGTGGTACATGGCTAATGTAGTTCTCAGCCTGATGCTCATTTCGGTCATCTAAAGTAACGCCACCCCCCCCCCCGGGTGTTTACACAGAAGTTGGTGTCTCTTTTAGCGTTGGATACAATATTGTAATCTTTACATATATAACTATAACTATTAAGATAACTAGTCCATCAACCCGTGCTCATACGGACTAAAATTTTAAAGAATATATCATTTGATATATTTAATAATAAATAATTTTTATACTAAATTGTATATTTTTTGTTATGTTTATTTTCTATAAAATAGATGTAATAGATACTTCATAATCTATATCAATTATTACAAACTTATTAATTACTTTTTTTTGCAAGGCATTGATTTATTTGTTTTCCATCCATTTATATTTTTTACTTTCTATTAGATTGAAACCTTGGAATTAACCATAACGGTCCTTGCCTCATTACATATGTTATGAAGTCTTGAATCTAAATTATGATTTTTTAAAATTTTATCTTGTTAACTACTATATTTTTTACCGTCGAATTAAAACTCTTGTACTTATAATGTATCTTTTATTAACTCTCCTGTTTGCACTTTTTTAAAATAAGTATTTTAGGTCATACAAGATATTTTACTAAATAGCATAAACAATCATTTGAATCTTGCATCATGATACTTGAGATAAGTGATAGAGTTTGAATCTTCTTTGTGTGTAGCAGTGTTAATCTCTAAATTTTATTAACTTTCCTGTTTGCACTTTTTAAAATAAGTGCTTTAGGTCACAGAGTATGTTTACTAAATAGCATAAGCAATCATTTGAATCTTGCACCATGACACTTGAGATAAGTGATAGAGCTTGAATCTCCGATGCATGTAGCAAAGTGTTAATCTCTAAATTTTATTAACCCTCCTATTTACACTTTTTTTAAAAAAAAAGTACTTTAAGTCATAGAATACGTTTACTAAATAGCATAAGCAATCATTTGAATTTTACACCATGGCACTTGAGATAAGTGATAGAGCTTGAATCTCCAATGTACATAGCAAGTGTTAATCTCTAAATTTTATTAACTCTTCCGTTTGTATTTTTTAAAATAAATACTTTAAGTCATAGAGTACGTTTACTAAATAGCATAAGCAATCATTTGAATCTTGCATCATGACACTTGAGATAAGTGATAGAGCTTGAATCTCCGATGTGTGTAGCAATGTTAATCTCTAAAGAATTTTAATAGTTAAGTCATATAACATTCTATTTTTAAGCTAAAGTACTCTATGACATACATCTATGCTGGCACATCATGTATATTTATCACTAATGCATGCTGGCACTTCATATATGCTTACTTTAATCAAATATTAATATTAATAACACATACATGCTTTATAATTATTTAAATAATTTTAAATATAAGTTTTTGAAAATTTTTAGATGTAGATTTATAAGGATATTTAAACTTTAAATAATAAGATAAAAATTGTGTTATCTAGATTATCTATCATAATAAGAGTACATCGGTAATTAGATATAAATTTTATTTTATGTTATTTTATTACACAATATCGAGTTAGGTAAGTATTTAAAAATTAGAATAGATCCAACAGCTATTTTCATTAATTGTAGTTTTAAAGAAAATTATTAATCATGATTAGTTTAAATAAAATTGATGATCAAATATTTTAATTTTTTTGTGAGAACTTTTAGGCTCTATATTTTGTTTTCTTATCATATCTTGCGAGGACTAATGTGGAGGCTCCATTAGAGACCTCTAATTTGACTTCTAGTATTTTTTATAGCGTAGTATGTTTTTAGATGAAAACCTAATATTAACATATATAAACTCTAGTTACATCACATTATGTGACTTCATTAATTATAATTAGTTTTTGAGTTTTAATTGACTTAAGTAGAAACTCCAGTATTTCATATTTTATTGAAAATTCATTTTTTAACTAAAAAGAGTTTAGGTCTTAGTAGTAAGTTGAAGCTCAGATTTTACTCTAGCATTACACTTGTTAAATTTGTTATAGAAATTATATTATCAATAGTAAAATATCGATGTTATATTATTTAAAATATATTATCATGTAGCATTAACATAATTTAAAATATATAAAATTATTTCACTTAAAATATATAAAATTATTTAAAATAACAAACTATGAAATAAATTATCAAGCAAATTAACATAATTTAAAGTGAATTATCGATGTTATATTATTACTATGTAATTTGTGAATCAAATATTTTTATTCTTTATAGGAAATTAAAAAATATTTATCCTATCATATATATACTCAGTATACATGGTGAAACATAGCATATGGTTATTTTATGACCGTAGAATTTTTAAGATTTATAAATTTATAAATATATATGTCTATGGATATCGATTTACCTTTTAATAGAATATATTGTTGTTTACATGTAGAATTGAGTGATATTTTTATTCATCTTTTATAATGGCTTTTAGATACAAATGTAAAGGTAATACTTTATATTCTCTTTGATAACAACATATATAGGTAGGTTGGATGTAAATTTAGGACACTATTTTATATTAACTTTCATAATTATAAAAACAGGTAATTAATATATAAAATTAATATCATATATTTAAATTACCTTTTATAATGATTGATCGAAATTTAAATATAAGGTTAGAGGGTTGCTTTAAATTATTATTCTAATAGCAAAAGGTGAGTAATTTAAATACAATGTGAGGGCTTTATTATTATTTATTTATCATAATAGCAAAGTGCATAATTTAGATATAAATCTAGTTGTTATTTTAATTTACTTTTCATAATGATAAATAAACGTGGGAAATTTGTATATAAATTAGGGGTTATGTTAAATTATTCTTCATAATGGCAGTGGTGGGTAATTTAAATATAAAATTAGGGGTTACTTTATGTATTTTTCATAATGGCAGGTGGGTAATTTTTTTTATAAATTGCAACAGATCCGATGGCTATTATCAACTATGATGATTAGTGTCTACCAAATTAAAGGCTAGATGTTTCTGATTATTGTGGGAATTTCTAGGATTTATCTTTTTTCTTAGCGCGTCTGGTGAGAATCAACGTGGCGCCTCCGTTGGAGCCTCTAATTAGTAATAGTAAGATTTGCCTGTGATGTTATTGAATGCAGGGATAGCTCTTGTATTATATATTGCAACAAATGTATTATATATTGCAACAAAATTTTGATGTTTTTCTGTATATAATATATATCTCCAGCCAAATGTCCTGATTATGCCTTGCCTTGTTAGCCACGATGGGACTTTTCACATATGACTCGTACAAACAAATTGTGCAGCCTGCTGTATACGATTGTAAAGTACAGTAGGGATTACATCTTCGTAATCTGTTCTATCCTTTCCAACGAGATACCTAGCATGCCACGGTGATTACATCGTATATTGATATCACAGTCATATATATGAATGAATGTGATATCGTGCTTTATTTTAGGGAATGGGAAGGGTGTCAATAAAAGAAGAATGAGGGAGAAGAAACAATATAGCTGCATCGTGAGAGTATACATATGAGCCGTTGCTTCCGTTTTCTCTTGATCCAAAATAAACCAAGTCTTCTTGAAACAAGCAGTGAGATGAGAGATATGTTTGTGTGTCTAGATCAACTGTCCACTCGAGATCTGACGGTTGTGATTTTTGGATGACGTGAATTGAGGAGAGATCAGCGTGTATGGTGCAATTTTGTACTTCCACCGTAGGATTGATAGGCACCAGGAGTGCTCCTTTGGAGGATGTACTCTCCCCTCGGAGGCTCCAAGCTAACGTGCTTGTGAGCCAATAGTGTACCTTTATGGACCTTTAGGGCAGCCAAAGGACGATGGAGCTCAGGAGTACACCAAAGGTCAATGGAGCCTCTAGAAGCTTTGACAGACGACAAGCTTCCAAAGGCCCCGTGTAGCTTCGAATGATGAAGCGTTCTACTGCATCATAAAAGACCGCTGGAAGTTTTGAAGGATGGAGGCCCCAAGTTCAAAGCTCTTGGGAATGCCACAAAGATGGCTCCTGGGTTAGGGTTCCAGATGTCCGAAGTAGAGCTGTCGACACAGGCTATACATAACTGAGGCTCGCTAAAGCCAATGGAGGCCCATTGTGTAGGGCAGTTCGGCTCTGGAGATTACCCCTTGTAACAATGTGAGGGTATTCCTAGGATCTGAAAAAGAGACCCACCGTACCCTATATAAGAGGGAGCCTTTGTAACAATAGGGAGAGAAATGAATTTGCCCACCTAATTTACGTACTGGTTAGAAAGAATAGCCCAACAATCCTGACCTAACAAGTCACCAGTGTGCTTGCAGGACTTCTAGAGGTTGTGAGCTTACCGCTGGTGCAGGGTGTCGCCAGCGATCTCGATCCCTCTTGCTTGCGCGAACTGGAAGATGAACAGCAACTCACAAAGTTTTGGTGCAGTCAACTGGCAGTGTTTTCTAGGTTTAATTGCGGAATATAAAGAACAATTGCAAGGCCAGGATGGCCAAAAAACGATGGCAAGCTCGTGCTCACGATGTGCCATCCCACGCCTCTCGGATGTGCCACTGAAATCAAGCGGGACGTTGCGCGCACAGCTATCATGACGGAAAACAAAACAGCTATACTATCTAACTGAATCTGACTATTCACAATCTGGCAACAGACTTATCAGCTAATAGAGGTGTCTGCTGGTACCTGATTTAGCATTTACTTCCTGAATATATTTAAATGGATTGTTAGTTGGTGAGTCCTTTGTATGACTCGTAATTTCCTGACTGTATTTTAATGAATTGTTTTGGTCTCTCTAGTCTAGCCCCGAGTTTTCTATACCGGTATAAAAAAATTTCAGCCCCCAGCGATAAATGTGAACTTTCAGAAATTTCAGAAATATCGGGTCAAATTTAAATAAATTTAAATGAATTTTAAAAAAGTTTGACGTCATTTCATTAGAAAAACTCTCCAATCCATTGTACACCATAAATTTATATAACACAGATGAAATAATATAATATATCACAATACTAGATCAATAATAATACAGCGAGCTGACGGTGCACGAGAGCTACATATGAGACGAAGATATGAGTGAGGAAATTAAATTAATTTGAAAAAATAGGACTTTGTTGAGCTTAGAGGATATGAAGGGTCATTTTAGTGTAGTTTGGTGCAATTTTGCAACGGAAAGATGAATTTGAGCGAACAAATTTGACTGATATAAAATTTTTTCGGACCCCAGCGAAAAAAGATGATATTTTGGAAATTTCGGCGAAATTTCACCGAAATTGTAAACCTCTGCATATAAACTGCAGGGACTGGAGCAGAAAACCAACCTTTCTGGCCACCCAAGTGATGTTGCTATGGAAATTTTGAAATTGTGTTAGAAGTAGGAGGCATCAGAAGCACCTGCATTACTACTCCACAGTCAGGTGGAAGTAAGGTATATATATAAGCAAGGATCCTCGGCAATTCCGAGATGGCAATTCCGAGATGGCTAGCTTGGATGGCTCCAAACTGTAGGAAAGCTCGACCAGTACATTCTCTCGCTGTCATGCACTTGTGCTATCACCTCGGTTCATGCATGGCAAGTGCGGCAGATCCGGTATGTTTAATCGATGCTGTCAGGCAGCCACATCCATGCACCAGTATCCAGGACAGAGGAGATGCTGATTACACTGTGAATCACTCAGGCTGAAGAATAAACATTACGTGTTCTAATTAAGAGGACTAATTCTTGTAATGGGCCTCTTTTTACTGGATTACATGTTCTCAATGCATTGTCAAAATGGAAATTAGATTGCATCGTTGTGTCTCTCTCGTCAGAGAAGATCAAAGCAAACTACTATATGGAAAATGTGTGCCACGCTTAGAGGTATAAAATTGGATCTGCTCTAACAAATATATGCATGATAACAAACATATCGAACTCTAAAAAATAACAAACCCATATGATCCTTATTTCCATCAGACCTGTGGAACCTCGAGATTTCAATCCCCTACAAACTTGACAAATGTTCACTGTCAACTATGAAATTTTCAGCAGTGTACAGGATGAAGGGCATTAGCGAACTCAATGGCATGAAGTCATAGCTACATGCACAATTGTACTCACAGGGAGCACTTGAACCACTCCATACACATGTAGTACAATTGTTCTGTCAGGATTTAGATCTAGAGTTTTCTGCAATTGAGAAGTGAGAACTTCAATTCAATGTTGTGCACTACTTTTTCTGAACTTGAGTAGAATGGCCATCTAGCATCCTGTATTAGAAACCAAACCAAACAAAATGAATGAGAATTTACTCACATGCACTTATTTATCTGAATTTGAGTGCATGCTATACTCGATGTAGTGTAGTTAATGCAAGCAACATCTAATCACTTGACTGATGACGCTGAATAACTGTTTTGAACCAATCAAATTAAATAGTACATATCGGTTAGCCAGAACTTAACAAGGCACCAGATATGAGGTGTCTGCTGGTACTGAAATTGATTTAGCATTTACTACCTGACTATATTTCAATGGAATGTTAGTTGATGACTCATTCATATGAGTGGTAAGTGCCTGAATATTTTGAAATGAATTTTTTCAGTCTCTCTAGTCTAACCTGAGTCTCTTTAGTCTAACCTGAGTATAAAGCAGCAAGGAATGGAACAGAAAATTGCCACTAGTTTTTGTGGCCTCCTAAGTGATGCTGTTATGAATATTGTGTATAGAAGTAGGAGGCATCGGGAACACCTGGATTACATCTCCGTTGGGTGGAAGTAACATATAAGCGAGGACTCGCACTAAGGCTCAGACACTCATTCGCCACTCCCGGGAGGTTCCGAGATCTCTAGACTCTGGCGGTGCCAAACTGTTGGAAACCCGAGCATTACAGTGTTAGCAACCTACAAGATTCAGGATAGGTAGAACAGAGCAGGGGCAGAGGAAGAAAACAACAGGGAAATCATGAGTTTGTGTAGTTCATACACGATGATGATTCTGTACACGGGAGGAGACCCTCCCTTTGTATCCGCACCGCACGCAGGAAGGTGGTCGACCACAACAGGCAGTGCGCTCGCAGCGTGCGCGCGTGACTCCACATTGGGCTGGTGAACGCTGGGTTTAGCCTTCCTGAGTCTAGTTCCACAAGGACACATACATGTTTGGCACAGCAGACTTCTTCCCTTCCTCTGTACGATGTGCTTGTTGGCTGCACTTGCTCACGTACGAGCTCTGATCGACTCATCAGGTACTTCCCAGTCCCAGATACCTGAGTGCTGACACACAGTCTCTCGCCCACCGTCACAGATTCGTGGCAGCCCCGTTCATCCAGTACGTCGTGCATATTCATCCTCTGATCTGGCACGCCGGCCGGCCAAACACACACAAGCTCGCTGGATCGGCAGCACCGTGCGGCGAATCAGCCACCCAATGCAAGTCCCCAAAATAACTGCATGCTGCATGCTGCATACACCCAATGCAATGAGGGAGAAGAAATAAACACCATACCAGGCATACTAAGCATGGCTCTTGCTTTAGCTTCTTTCTTTTGGTTCAAGTTTGATGAATGTTTATTAATTCAATATTTTCCTCGAGGCTCCTCCACCCTTTTTTTGTAGTAGGCCCGGGAGGGCACCAGGATTTCTCTTGTTACAAAGGATAATGAGGCATGGAGCCAGTGGGGATGAGGATGCTAGCCTCCAACAGGAAAAGTAATGTCGTAACAGAAAAGACCATGTGGCCTCATGCATGGCTCTCATCTAAAACTGGGAAGACAGAGGCAGAGTTTAAGCATGACATGTACATGCACCTGCCGTGGCCGTCTATTTTGTTTGATCTAATTAGGTAGAAAGGCCATCTAGCATCCTGTATTAACCTAAAACCGAACCAAACAAAGTGATTAAAAATTTACTCGCAGGCACTTCTTTATCTAAATTTGAGTGGATGCTACACTCCTCCATGCAAAATGTAGTTAATACAATAATCTAACTGGACTAATTACGCTGAATAACTGTGTTGAACCAATCAAATTAAATAGTACATGCTTGCATACAGTATCCAGATCAGCTCCGGTTAGCCAGAACTTAATTTACATACTAGTTAGAAAAATAGCCCAACGACACTAACTTAACAAGGCACGAGTTGTGCTTGCAGGGCCTCTAGAGATGTATGCTGATAGCGAAATTTACTACCTGACTATAATTTCATTGGATTGTTAGTTGGTGACTCATTCATATGATATGAGTGGTAAGTGCCTGACTATATTTCAGTGAATTAATTGTTTCTGTATCTCTATTCTAACCTGAGTATAAAACAGTAGGTAATGGAATAGAAAGCCAGTAGTATTTCTGGCCACCCAAGTGATGTTGCTATGGAAATTGTGTATAGGAGTAGGAGGCATCAGGAACACCTGCATTATAACTCTCAGTCGTTGAAGTAAGATACAAGTGAGAATTGGCGCCAAATCAGAGACACCCTGTCGCCATTCCTCGGAGGTTCCTAGATAGCTATCCTCAACCTGTGCCAAACTGTAGAAAACCCGAGCATTACAGTGTTAGCAAGCTACAGGATGGGGGAAATGTCGCTCAGAGCAGGGGAAGAGGAAGAAGACGGGAGGGGAATTGTGAGTTTGCTTGGTTCCCGACATCAGCGTGAAGGGTGCTCCCAGCGTGACTCCACATTGGGCCGGTGAACCCTGGGTTGGGCTTCTTGAGCCTAGTTCCACCAGAAATGTCCGACCCAGAGAACTTCTTCCCTTCCTCTGTTGCATGCGCTTGCTCACGAACTCTGATCGACCCATCAGTACCCACAGATACCACATGAGTGCTGACATACAGTTTCTCACCGTCACACATTCGTGGTAGCACCCTGGCTCATGGCGAGTGCTGAAGGTCAGCTATGTTTAAGCGAAGCTTGTTTTGGATCCAGATACTGAGATAAGTGCACCAGACATAGCAGATGCGCATTACGTTGTGAATCACTCAGACTTAAGAAGAAACATTACTTGTTCTAATTAAGAGGACTAATTCTTGTAAAGGGCCCTTTTTCACTGGATTGCTTGTTCTCATGCATTGTCCAAATGAAACCCTTTTACTGTGGGGTAGAGGTGGGGCGTGTTGATTCTGGTGTTCTAGGTCATAGAAGTCTCCCAGGGGCTTGTCGAGTTAGTTTCTGTCCTTTTTTTCTCTGTTCTGAACTCTTAGAGGTTGATTAGAGTTTTCTGTTTTCTGCAAGGTCACACCTGTTTTAAACCGTACTTTGTAAAACGGGCACACTACCGGAAAACCTTGATCTACCGAGTGTCAAGTGATTTGTTGAGTGTCAAATCTCGGGGACTCGGCAAAGGGCATCTTTGCCGAGTGTTTTTTTTTTTTTTTTAGTTAGCATCCTAGAGGATGGGAGCATGTAGAACAGAGCAGAGGCAAAGGAAGAGGACGAGGGGGAATTATGAGTTTGCTTAGTTCATACACGATGATGCCCTTTGTATCCGCATGCAGGCAGGCGGTCGACAACAGCAGGCAGTGCGTGCGCTGGGAGCGTGACTCCACATTGGGGCGATGAACTCTGGGTTGGCCTTCCGGAGCAGATGCACATTACGTTGTGAATCACCTAGTCTTAAAGAAGAAACATTACTTGTTCTAATTAAGAGGATGTCAGAGCTGCTGCCCCTGCTCCGGCTGATTCCACCTCTACGCAGATGGCCGGCTCTACCACGGCACCTGATGCTGCGACCATCAGGCCCAGAAGGATGACGAAGCCCAATAGAAATACAATTGGCCCACAGTGGGTTGGGTAATGAGTATAAGTCCTGAGGGAGAGATGGAAAACGTATCGAATTTGTAAACATTGAACTCAGAAACTCAATCTTACCTCGCTGTTCCTCCAATCTTCCCCTTTCTTCTTCTTCCTCCCCAAGCTTCCCCTAACAAATTGGTATCAGAGACTCGTCCGGCCTGGATTATCGGGCGCCTCCTCCTCCTCCTCCTCCTCCTCCTCATCCACATTATACCCGCTTCCAGCGTTCCCTTGGAGCCATGGAACCCAACACCAAGCTCATCCTCGATGAACTGGCTCGGATGAACCGTCGATTTGACGACCAGGATGCTCGCTGGAGTCGCCTGGAGCAGTCCCTGGGCGAGTGCTCCTCCGCAGTGGACGGCCGCTTGGCGGAGCTGGAGGCCACGTTGTCTTCCGCCGCGGTGTCCTGGGAGCGCCGCGTCGCGGATCGGGTGGCTACGGCGACCGACTCCGTCGTCGCTAACGTGACGTCCCTCGTCGCGTCGCTAGAAGCCAGCTACGCCGACCGTGACGCCGAGTTCACGCAGCGTCTCGCCGAGTTGGAGGTGCTCCGTGTCGCCCACATCGCCGACGAGCGCGACAACCGGATGGCTACGCTCGAAGCTGCGACTGCGGACCTGGCGTCTTGGCGCCCCGACGTGGAGGGCGAGCTCGACGACGTCAAACTCGCCCTCAGCAAGCTCGAGCTGGCACACGCCCACCAGGTGTTCGACGAATGTCCCCGCGGCGACGGAATCCTCCCGACTCCACCCATGGCGGCCGCGCGCTCATCTGCCGGAATTTCCGCCGATCGGCCCGTGTTTGGGCACCGCACTGACATGACTACACGGGATCCGGGATCCGGGGTCATCATGACCTGGGTCCCCGTCCCGGCCAAGGGTACGTTGCCGGATCCTTCCTCTTCCATTCCTGTTTCACCGGTTCATGATTTGCGTTCTGCTCGTTATCATAATCCTCGTGCCCCTGATCCGCCTCGTTCCACCCCAGTCCTTCCTATACACCAACCACCGCATAGGCCTCCTGATCACCAACCCAATTATTCATCCTTTGGCCGTTTACCCAAACTACCATTCCCTTCGTTCGCTGGAGAAAATCCCCGGCAATGGCGTTCACGTTGCGAGAAATATTTTGCAATGTATGATGTTGACCCTTCCTTGTGGATTGGCCTGGTAGAACATTATATGGAGGGTCCTGCGGCTCGTTGGTACCAATCTGTGTCTGCCAAGCTGCCTTCGGCTACTTGGGAATCCTTCTGTCAAATGCTGCACGATCGATTCGATCGCGACCAGCACGAGCTACTTTTGCGTCAATTGTTCAGTGTTCGCCAAACTTCTTCTGTGTCCGATTATGTCACTACCTTCTCAGAATTGGTCGATCAATTGACGACCTATTCTCCTTCCTCTGACCCCCTGTTTTACACTACTCGTTTCATTGACGGCCTTCGCCATGATATTAAATCAGTTGTGTTGGTTCAGCGTCCGTCCAATTTCGATACTGCTTGCCGCCTTGCATTGTTGCAGGAAGAGGTGGCCACGGCTCCTTCGACACATACATCGCGCACTGGTGATTGGTCGTCTTCCCAGAGGCACCGTTCAACCGGAGCGTTGCCCCTGCCTCCGCCTCCGCCTCCGCGCGGTATCAGGCAGGCCACTGCTATTCCGGCTGCTACTACTCCGGCGGCCACTACTACGCCGACTCCTCCGACTCTGACCGAGTCCACTCTGGCCTCGGTCAAGGCTCATCGCCGCTCATTGGGTCTCTGTTACAAATGCAATGCCAAGTGGACTCGTGACCATAAATGTCCTCCTGAAGTGTTGCAGGCCGTGGAAGCTCTATGGGCATTCTTTGCTGAAGATGACTGTCCAAGTCCTAAAGCACCAACTGATCAGGCGGAACAATTGTTTTTTGCCATGTCTAAAGCTGCTGCCTCTGGGTTTTCTTCTTCAGCTCGTACTGTGCTGTTCCAGGGCTCCGTTCAGGATATCTCAGTCACGATATTGTTGGATTCAGGCAGCTCCACTTCATTTCTCAGTACTGTTCTAGCCGACAAGTTAGTGTCTCTGCAGTGGGAACCTATTTCTTGTTCAGTGCAAGTGGCAGGCGGTGGCATCCTAAAGAGTTCAGCTATGGTGCGTCAGTTGTCATGGAGTATTGGCGACTGCACCTTTCAGTCTGATTTCAGAATACTGACTCTGTCCTCTTTTGATATGGTGATTGGAATGGATTGGTTGGTGCGGTTCAGCCCAATGCAGATCCATTGGCAGGAGCAATGGGTTTCTATTCCATATAATGGCAAGCAGTATACTCTGCATGGGATTGGCAGTGACAGTCCGCAACAGTTACTCCTTCACATTGAACAGTTGGAAGCTTCTAGTTCCACTCCTCTGGCCGCCACTGATGCCAGTGTTCTAGCTCCAGTACAATCGCTGCTTTCAGAGTTTGCTTCACTGTTCGATCCCCCAACGGCACTCCCTCCTTCAAGAGCTTGTAATCACAGGATTCCATTGTTGCCGGGCGCTCAACCTTTCGCTATCCGTGCTTATCGTTATCCGCCGGCACTCAAGGACGAGATCGAGCATCAAGTGCGAGATATGCTGAGTCAGGGACTCATACAACACAGCTCCAGCCCATTTTCCTCGCCAGTATTGCTCGTTCGTAAGAAGGATGGCTCATTTCGTTTCTGCGTGGACTTCCGTCAACTCAACGCAGTCACTAAAAAGTCTAAGTTTCCCGTTCCTGTCATTGATCAGTTAATGGATGAATTGTCTCAGGCTAGCTGGTTTTCTAAGTTGGACCTTCGGGCTGGGTTCCATCAGATATTGCTGGAGCAAGGAGAGGAATACAAGACAGCTTTTCAAACCCACCTTGGCCAGTACGAATTTAAGGTCATGGCCTTCGGTCTTACGGGAGCTCCGGGCACATTTCAGGGAGCCATGAATTCCACCTTGGCTGCTGGACTGCGCAAGTTTGTCATCGTTTTTTTCGACGACATTCTCATTTACAGCAAGACCTTCGAAGATCATATGCTCCACCTCCGCCAAGTCCTCACGTGGTTGTTGGCAGATTGCTGGAAACTAAAGCGGTCAAAGTGCACTTTCGCACGAGGGTCCATTGCCTATTTAGGACATGTGGTCGGTGAAGCAGGAGTTGCTACCGACCCCGCCAAGGTGCAGGCAATATTGAACTGGCCTCGGCCTTCATCGCTCAAGGACCTCCGTGGGTTCCTAGGATTGGCAGGCTACTACCGGAAATTTATCAAGAACTTTGCATTGTTGGCTAAACCTTTGTTAGACCTGCTGCGCAAGGATGCTGTGTTTGTCTGGTCCTCGGTTCAGGCTGACGCCTTCACACTGCTAAAACAGGCGCTTTGCTCTGTCCCCGTGCTAGCATTACCGGATTTCAGCCAACCGTTCCATATAGAGACTGACGCATGTGCTGTGGGGGTAGGTGCTGTGCTGCAACAAAATGGCCACCCATTGGCGTTCATCAGTAAAGCTCTGGGCCCTCGCAATCAAGGTCTCTCCACATATGAGAAAGAGTACATGGCAATTCTCCTTGCGGTGGACCAGTGGCGCCATTACCTTCTGCAAGGCGAATTCTTCATCCACACAGATCAGCGGAATCTGGTGCATCTTAACGAACAGCGCCTCCACACCGCCTGGCAGCAGAAGGTTTTCACCAAATTGTTGGGGTTGCACTATAAGATCATCTATCGCAAGGGCACTAATAATACAGCTGCAGATGCGCTGTCTCGTCGTCCTCACTCGGAGTCCATGTATGTTGTCTCCTCTGTGTCTCATGATTGGCTTTCCGAGGTGGTTTCTGGCTACCAGGGCGACCCCACTGCTCAATCGCTGCTAGCTGAGTTGGCTGTTCATCCTGAAAGTCACCCCCCATTCAGTCTTCTTCAGGGTGTAATCCGCCACAAGTCTCGAATCTGGTTGGGCACAAATCGCACTATACAGCAACGGGTGATAGCAGCATTCCATTCGAGCCCTCTGGGCGGCCACTCTGGCGCACCAGCCACCTATGTCAAGATCAAACAGCTCTTCTATTGGCCTAGTATGAGGAAGGACATTTGGCAATTTGTTCAATCTTGTCAGATTTGTCTCCAATCCAAGCCTGACCGCTCCAAGTATCCCGGATTGGTCCAGCCACTGCCCATTCCGTCGGCCTCTTGGAAAGTCATCTCTATGGATTTCATCGAAGGTCTTCCCCGCTCCGACTCTTATAATGCAATCTTGGTGGTGGTCGACAAGTTCTCCAAATCAGCCCACTTTATACCTCTGTCCCATCCGTTCACAGCAGCTACAGTGGCTAAATCTTTCATGGATCAGGTGTACAAATTGCATGGCATGCCAAGTGCAATCATCTCTGACAGGGACAAGGTGTTCACAAGTCAATTTTGGCAGCACCTTTTCAAGCTCGCTGGTACAGCCCTGCAACTCAGCTCAGCTTACCATCCGCAAATGGACGGTCAAACGGAGCGTGTCAACCAATGTTTGGAAACGTTCCTCCGCTGCTTCGTGCACGCTTGTCCCAACCGTTGGAAGCATTGGTTATCCTTGGCGGAATATTGGTACAACACAAGCAGCCACTCAGCTTTGGGCCGCTCCCCTTTTGAAGTTCTGTACGGCTATCCTCCACGTCATCTGAGCTTGGAGCCTGATGCTGCTGCGAAAGTTCCTGCCTTGCGTGACTGGCTGACCGAGCGCGCCCTGATGCATGATCTGGTGAAACAACACTTGCAGCGTGCTCAGGCTCACATGAAGCGTCAGGCGGACAAGCACCGTTCGGATCGTGAATTTGCTGTGGGTGACTTGGTGTTCCTCAAGCTGCAGCCGTATATTCAGTCGTCAATGGCTCGCCGCTCCTGTCAAAAACTTGCCTTCAAATTCTTCGGCCCGTACCGTGTCAGCCATCGTGTCGGTGCCACTGCTTATCGACTCGAGTTACCTCAGTCATCTCAAATCCATCCGGTGTTTCATGTGTCGCAGCTGCGGCGATCTCCAGGGAACTTACAGGTATCTACTGAGTTACCTTCTGCTCTGACTGCCTTTCAGATTCCAGAGCGTATCTTGCAGCGTCGCTTCTCTGCTGGTTCCCATGCTGCTGAGCAAGTTCTGGTGAAATGGTCTCATATGCCTGTGTCGCTCGCCACCTGGGAAGATCTGGAACCTCTCCAGCAGCAGTTCCCTCGTGCACCGGCATGGGGTCATGCCGGAACTCAAGTTGGGGGGATGTCAGAGCTGCTTCCCCTGCTCCGGCTGATTCCACCTCTACGCAGATGGCCGGCTCTACCACGGCACCTGATGCTGCGACCATCAGGCCCAGAAGGATGACGAAGCCCAATAGAAATACAATTGGCCCACAGTGGGTTGTGTAATGAGTATAAGTCCTGAGGGAGAGATGGAAAACGTATCGAATTTGTAAACATTGAACTCAGAAACTCAATCTTACCTCGCTGTTCCTCCAATCTTCCCCTTTCTTCTTCTTCCTCCCCAAGCTTCCCCTAACAGAGGACTAATTCTTGTAAAGGGCCCCTTTTCACTGGATTGCTTGTTCTTGGTGCAGTGTCCAAATGAAACCCTTTTAATGTGCGGTAGAGGTGGGGTGTATTGATTCTGGTGTTCTGGGTCGTAGAAGTCTCCCTAGGGCTTGTCGAGTTAGTCTCTGTCCTTTTTTTCTCTGTTCTGAACTCTTAGAGGTTGGTTAGAGTTTTCTATTTTCTACAAGGTCACCTGCTTTAAACCGTACTTTGTAAAAACGGGCAACCCCACACAACCGGAAAACCATGATCTACCGAGTGTCAAGTGATTTGCTTAGTTCATACACGATGATGATTGATCTGTTATTACACGGGAGGAGACTCTCCCTTTGTATCCGCACGCAGGCAGGTGGTCGACCACAGCAGCCAGTGCGCACGCTCGCAGCGTGACTCCACATTGGGCCGGTGAACGCTGGGTTGGCCTTCCGGAGCCTAGTTCCACGACGAGACATGTTTGGCCCAGCAGACTTCTTCCCTTCCTCTGCTGGCTGCGCTTGCTCATGTACGAACTCTGATCGACTCACCAGTGCTCCCAGATACCTGAGTGCTGACACAATCTCTCACCGTCACACATTCGTGGTAGCACCCACCGCTCATCCAGTGTACGTCATGCATAAGCATCCTCCGATTCGGCACTAGAGCTGGGACTTGGGCCGTGCCGTACCGGTCCAGCCCGGCCCTCTCGTGCTTCGTGCCGTTTTAGGACATGCCCTTTAAGCACGTGAGGCACATCGTGCCGTGCCGATACGGCACGGTAAATTTTTCTCTCGGCCCAAGCATGGCCTGAGGCACGCCGGCACGCGTTTGGGTCATGCCTTCACACGTTTGGGTCGTGCCGGCCCAAGTACGGCCCTCAAAATATCTATGTTTAATTTCTTTTTCCGCTCATGATATAAATAAATATATATCTTGTGTGTATAATTTTTATAAAAGTTAAATGACTTTTATAATCTACTAGTTGTGATGCACGTGCAACACGCACGTGTCTAAAAATATCTTTTAAAATAAAAATATTAAATTTATGAGTCTACGTTTTGTAGTCTCATACCAAAAATTACTTCCTAAGGCACAGTGTATAAAACTATCCTTCATAAGTAAAAATAATAATTAAAAATCATAGTCACACAAAAAGAAGATGATTTTCTAAATACATAGACCATAACCATAAATTTTGAATTTTCTAATGTATAGAAGCAGCTTAAAACTCATATCACCATTGGCCTAGTCATAAATTCATAAAAAATAACGCCATGTCATATGGAATGAAAATGTAGATTCCAAATTTATAATCGGTGCATCCTTTGTACTATCCGCCAGGGTGACATAATGTAGTTTGAATCAAGATCTAATAATTGCTAAATGAAAAAAAATAATAGCTATAATTGATGCAGCGGCGTGAGGGTCTACCGGAGCAGCTATTATATGTTGCTCAGCTGCTAGAGACGTCAGCTCTCCAATTCTTCAGTTCCAATAGATGGCTGGCTAATAGATTTATCGGTCATGTTTAGACAATACTTTACTATCGGTCGTGTTATCTTCCAGTCTTTGTGTAAATTTTTGAATGTTGGATTCTGAGTGCGGAGTGTGAACTTTGTAATAATTGGTCTGATTCTACTTTTGGTAGATGAAGTCAGTATAAATTATCCTTTATCTAAAAATAATAATAATTTATTTTCGTCACTCACATTGATTTGAAGCCTCAAATGCATTGCTCTTGGCCTTTAGCTTTTCCTCCCGTTTTTTTTGCACGGGAACAAAGAGGCTAAGGAACTCATCACTTAAGCAGATGGTGCTACTCAGGCCTGGAGGCTGGAACTTTGCATTGCCATTGGAACTTTAATTGATTGTGGACACCTTGATTGTTATAATATCATCAGATTAAAATGTCCTCAGTATTAGCAAACTACTAATCAGTATTGATGAATAGTATGACTCTTTTTCTGATGAACTTCTAAGATATAAACCATAGTAGAATTTAAGAGGAAAATAGCCCATAGATGCCTTAATAGTCTTCCAATTGAACCTCTCTACACACAAGATCAACATTGAGAGGGAGAGATGGAGCTTATATACAAGACAAAAATAAATATGAATTTAATGAAGTCTGATTACATCTTAACATACTATCTTTTACCAAACAAGGTAACTTTGCTATGACTACTCTTCCCAAGGACCCACAAAAAGGTAACATTAGCCTTCTTGTGCAGGCTGTAAAAGATTCAGGCAAAAATCCTAGGTCAAAAGTTATGACATATATAAACTCAGTTTATACCACAGCACTCTAAACTGACAAAGGAAAATATTATAGTTTGTTGTTATAGTTTTAGCTCAAGTATTGACAACATTTAGCAATAATCATCTAATTAACTGAATGTGGCACTTTAGGTTCTCTAAATTTTACAGCAAACGAAGTCCGAAATTATTTCTGTGACTTTTTTAAGCATGATATTACAGAAACCATGCTATGAAACCATGATACTTCACCCTGGTCTGAAAAATTTTGTGCTTTGGCTTGAACTTATAATTTCATCAGTACAGAACACCAGAGCTATGGAAAACAATCGATGATGAAGACTAACATTTTTAGAATAAAATACAAGATTTGCAACTAACAATTTCAGAATAAAACAAAGAGTCTGAAACAAGCTCAAGGAATAGCCTGCTGCATGTTGCGTGCATGGAGTAGGAGCTTGGAAGAGTACCTTTTGCTGGGCGCGTGTGGGTGATCTAAGCATGTGCCTGAGCCTCGAAGACAGGTGACATTGTGCAAGGAGACAACGCTTGAGCTTGAAGACGGGCCGGTGATGTCATGATGACATCCTCATGACATATTTTCAAGTATAAAAATAAATGGTGAAATATATATCATATACATACCTGAACACTGCATGTTAGAAAGGCGGCGATGAGCCAAGGAGAAGAATAGGAATCATTAGGGGGTAGGGGATGATATGGAGGAGTAAATGATGGATGGTAGGATAGGAGGACACCTAGCGTTTGCCACAGCAGTGGTGCGCGCACAGCACGAGCGACCGGACCAGCAGGCGCGGCCGTGGGCAGTGAAGCGACTACCGGCGGAGCTACCGGTGGCGGTCGGCCTTCTTCCCCTCCAACGGCGTCACGGTCGCAACTCCTCTACCGGCTGCCATGATTGAAATAATATGAAAATGTTGATGGCTCGGTAGAAGCAGAGCCAAGTGCGACAGAGGCATCGAAGGGAGTGGGCACGGAGTGCCTTGTTTCTCACCGCGGCGGTTATTCTGACCGGCACAGTTCTGGGTTGGACGTTCGATCGGCTAGCACTCCCCGGACGGCGGAGAGGCGACGGTGGCTCCACGAATCAAGATTTCAAGATGGGCGTTGGATGAAGAAGCCCCTGTCGGACGTGATGCTGAAGGAGAGGATCGGAGAATATCCTCATCAATTCATCATAGCAACGACACGAGCTCCAAATCCACTGCGATCCCTTGAGCAAAAAACCCGAGCGCCGAACGTCCGGCCTCTCGTACGCGTACGGGGGCCGCCACGGCGCGTCCTCCCAAGCGCATTGGCACCGACGGCAGCCGGTTCGCCAGCCTGATGTTCCAGACACTGCCGCAGAGCACGGCGGTCACAGACTGGACCGGCTCGGATCAGTGTGTTGGCAACCGGAACGACGCTCTCCTCATGGCTGCTCGCGAGACGACCTTCAGCGGGCTCGCCGGGAACTTCACCCTCGTCCGCCCAGTTGCACCAACGCTGTACAGGAGAAGATGAAGGACGGGCGGGTCTGCACTCTGCAGCGGTTTCCCGAAGTGCCGCGGCTGGCAAGGACGAAGAAGGGGCCGATGCAGCGGCCGTGTTTGGAAATGGGGATTGAAGAACCGCCGTGAAGGGAAGGAAGCGAAGAAAGAAAGTAACTGCGCGGGTACATGCGGGTGGGTTAGCAGACGCTCGGTGAGAAAAAACGATAGGGAGCACGGCACGCTAGAGGGGAACGCGAGTGTTTCATATGTCAGGAACATGTGTTCCTGTTGTTCTTCTCCCGTGGGACCACCTGTCAGTCTAAGGTGGGTAGAAAGATTTTTGGTAACAATGGATTTTCAATTCCTTCGCTCCTTTATAGTATAGATTTAAGAATTAGATGAGAGGTAATATAGTAAATGTCAAGAAATTGCATTGTAGAGTTGTAGATGTGTATACGTACCATTTTCGTGTCGTGCCGGCCCAAGCACAGCCCAAAATACGGGCCGGGTCATATAGCCCGCTGTGCCGATATCCTCAGCACGGTACGGCCCTCATATTCGTGTCGTGCCGGCACGATCTAAAAGTTTTCGTGTCGTACCGTGCTTCGGGTCGTGTCAAAAGATCGTGCCGTGACCCGCCCTCAAATGGCACGGCCCAAGTCCCAGCTCTATCCGGCACGCCGGCCGGAAACACACACACAGGCTGGGACGGCAGCACCGCGCGGCCAGTCAGCAGCTGCCCAATGCATGTCCCCAAAAGTACTGCATGCTGAGCAAGGTGGTGTGCTGTGGAAGATCGATCGAGCTACCCGGCCAGCCCCTTCTGCCCATAGGACGTAAGCCGTCAAGTTCGGAGTGTATGTGCGTTGTGAATGTCGAACGTCTGCCAGTGGAACGCCATCTAGTTCGGCCGGGGCCTGCGCCGCTGTGCTCGGTGCCGTGGGGCTTCAGTGCTGTGAAATTATTGCATTTGCTATACTGTGTGCTTGTGCGTGCTGTCCCCAAGTAACAGAGTGGAGCCGGATTTAGTGACTTAGTTAGCTTCTCCAAATCACAACGAAACTTCGATCCTTGCATCTACCACAATAACCTGAGGTAGCGTTGAGAATGCTTGCAGGTCATCCAGGCCCAGAACTTAGCCTTTTTTCTCAACTGTGAAGCAAGGCAGACGGAGAAACAATTATAGTAGCAGGAATTAATCAATCACTGATATACTTCAGTTCCAAGCAACAAACGATTTCTTGACAGACTGCATATTGCCACAGTCTGCTACTACTATATATAGCACAAGGGGAAAAAATAGTAGGCTTACATTGACAAGCAATTCACTGAGTACTGATTATCCAAATATCAGCCTTCGGTTGATAAACAAGTCACTGGAGCAGTGCTTGCATTGATGATGCTTTCTAATTAACAATAGCAACAAGAGCATAGCTAATCATCAAGTTCTTAAAACCAACCGGCAGCTACTTACAACTGTATTGATTGGAATTGTGACATACTCTTGAACTTTGTTGTTGCCATCATGTTCTACACAAAATACTATAGTCAACCCTGTCCAAAATACTATCCAACTAGCTGTACAAACTAGAACAGATCTGAAAGCTCTACATTAATTGCCTAAGTTGGAGCTATTCTAAGGTGGGTAAAATTCCCAATAACTGTATAGTACTCTTGAACTTTGTTGTTGCCATCATGTTCCAGTTCTGCTTGGGGCTCTGTACCAGTACCACCTTTTTTTTTTTTTTTGCTGCTGCCGATGAAGCACATATAATTAGTTTAGGATAGCAACATACAGAGATGCATGTCAACAACTTAGTTTCCAGATATGTTCAAATTGTAGCTGCAACACACCTTTGCTCTCTTCTTTGTTGGCAAGAAGATTTATTTGACTTGCACCTCACCTTGTGTAACTTATCAATCCAAGTTCTCTTTCGCCTTGAGTTTTTGGACTGGACATCCTTTTTCTTCAATGGTGCAGCACTAAACAAGTCATCTGTTTGTTACACATTTGGCTCAACATTTTTTTTGGTCACTGCATGGTCTAATGTAAGGGTCATTCAAGCTTCGCAATCAATTCTCGTTTTGTCTTCAAAACAATTTGTCACGTGGCAAGGGAGGATCCTACAGTGGGGGGGTGGGCCCCCCCTACCACCACTGATCTTGTTGAGCCCCTTCAAGAATTTTTGCCATGGTTCCTAAGAGCATAGTTCTCTCTTTGGAACCATGAAGCAACGACCATGCTGGAGCTTGACTTGAGATGCTGGAGTTTCACTCGAGAAACGAAGACCGATATTCATGAGAGCCCTCCTTTCCTCAGCAACAGCCAAATCGATGTAAAAATGGCCGATCAAAATCCGAAGATCGGATATCATGGTAGGACTTCCCAAAACGGAAAGTCAGCTATCACTCATTAGTCAAAACTAACCATCAGTGGTGGAACTAATAGGGGGGGCCCGAAATTTTTTATATCATTTAAAAAACTTAATTATACTGAACAAAATTTAATTATATAGGGTGAAAATTTACGTACCTTTTCACTTGTTTTTATGATAATATTATGATTTTTGTTATGAATACTAAACATATACATAAAAAACTATTAATTCATACAATATTGCTCGGCTTCACTTAATCAAAAGTCTCGGTTCTGCTTCTGCTGACCATGTACAGCAACAAATCAGAAAGTGGGCAACAACTATCTAGGCCGCCTAGCCAAAACTAATTAATTATTTGGCCAAAGCTAGACAATGCTAGACGTGATGGATGTCTCAATGCATTTGCAGAGACCACTATAGTGTAGTATGCGATCGACTACAGATAGGGCCTACTATATTGGTGATGAGTATTGGGGAACTGCTGGAGCAACACCTCCAATAAAATCCAAAAACAGTATTAGTGGCCACGGCGGCAAAGGCGGATGAGCATACCCTTCACAAAGCTGAACGTCTGGTGGCGAAAAAGAACCTCGAAACCGCAGGTACCCTGTCTTTTACAAGCTTTACTGATTGGCATGTTATTTCAAGCATGGGGAGGGTAGATGTTAAATTGGGATCCTCGGGGGTAGCTGTTATTAAAAATATAGAGGTTGATAGACTAGTTCTCTGTGCTAATCACAAACAGAGAACACCTAAATCTAAAACCACATGTCTTGATAGTGATGATGAGAGGGAGTCTCGACTGGAAGCAATTCTCAGCCACGCGGGTGGTAATTTAAATGAGAACTTGCTGGACGTGGAGGATGATCAAATCATAGATCTATCCCCACTCCGTCGTAGGAAAAAATATAATAATGCCAAAAATACTAAAAAAGGCAAACTCCCTCAAAAGCCAAAGACCCCATCCAAAATAAATCTGAAATGAAAGGAGTATTTTGGAATAGCAGAGGTCTCGCTGACTTGGCTAAACATAGGTTTTTGGCGGATTTAGTTAAGGAGGAGCAAATCAATTTTATTGCTATCTCTGAATCTGGGCGAGACTCCTTCCCCGATCATGTCCTCAAAAATCTTAGTGCAGGACGTGATTTTCTTTGGCATGCCATGGCACCCTATGGTCGGTCAGGGGGTATCCTTCTAGGAGTGGATCTAAATATATTTGATATTGGAGCCATTGATGAGGGGGATTTCTATGTCAAATTTACACTAAGGTATAAAGCGAATGATTTTAAGTTCGTGCTATACTCGGTGTACGGCCCGGCACAATCTCAAGACGAGCAATTTTCTATCTGAGTTGGCCAATACGTGTTCTAAGGAATCTCTCCCATATATTATAGGTGGAGACTTTAACATCATGAGATCACCAGATGACAAGAGCACAGGGCATTTTGACCATAAATGGCCTAGCATCTTTAATCATGTCATTGAGTCTCTTGAATTAAAAGAGATCAGGATGTCAGGAAGACAATATACTTGGGCAGGGGGCAGGGAAAACCCAACCTTCGAGAAATTAGATAGAGTTCTCGTTAGCACGGAATGGGAAGATCAATTCCCATTGTCAACGGTCGGCCGGATAGGATAGGAACATCTCGACCATACTCCCCTTGTGCTTAGTACGGAGCCTCGACTCATCGTGCGGTGTAATCGACAGTTCAGATTTGAGAGGGGATGGTTTTTGAGGGAGGGTTTCTATGATATGGTTGCGAATATCTGGCATTCGCATAGCATCGGGTCAACTCCATTAGAACGTTGGCAGTCTAAAATCCGTAGACTCCGCCAATACCTAAGAGGGTGGGCCACTCATACCGCGGGGACATATCGAAAAGAGAAGAAGTCCCTTCTATCTCTTTTAGGAAATCTTGATAAGAAAGCCGAAAATGCTCCCTTTATCTGATCAAGAAATTAATTTTAAATATTACCTAAAAGAGCGCCTAGTCTGCCTTTTGAGAGAAGAGGAGCTAAAATGGTATGAAAGAGCCAAAGCTAAAACCCTATTAGAGGGGGATGCTAATACTAGGTTCTTTCACCTAGTGGCGAATGGTAGGCACCGAAAGCAACATATTTACAAGCTTGAAGATGATCAAGGTGTTGTAGTCGGTGACAACTGTCTCAAAAGCCATATCACTAATTATTATAAGAATCTTTTTTGGAGCACCGAGAACTCTCGAGATCACACTTATGGAAGATCAAATCTTAGATATTCCACAAGTCTCCCAAGAGGAAAACGAGATCCTCATTAGCCCTTTCACCGAATCTGAGGTGAGGGAGGCGGTTTTCCAGATGGAACATAACAAATCTCTAGGACCAGATGGATTTCCTGCCGAATTTTATCAAGTGTTCTGGGAGGTAATTAAGGATGATCTTCTTCCTCTCTTTGCGATCTCTTCATAGGGATGCTCTAGATCTTTATAGCCTGAATTTCAGAATTATTACTCTAATCCCGAAAACTCAAAATGCCACAAAGATTCAGCAATACAAACCGATTTGTGCCCTCAATGTCGGTTTTAAGATATTCACAAAAGTGGGCACGAATCGGATGAATAAGGTTGCTAAAAAAAAAGGGTTAGTAACACGCAAACCGCCTTTATGCCGAGGCGTGAATATCATGGAAGGGGTCGTTATACTACACGAAACCATCCATGGGTTGCACACCAAAAAAAGAGATGGGATTATCTTCAAAATCGACTTTGAGAAGGCATATGACAAGGTTAAGTGGGATTTCTTACAACAAACCTTACGTGTGAAAGGATTCTCACCCAAATGGTGTCGATGGGTCGATAGTATGGTCACGGGGAGGTAGTGTGGGGATCAAAGTTAATGATGACATCGGTCCCTACTTCCAAACCAAGCGTGGACTCCGCCAGGATCCTATGTCGCCTATCTTATTTAACATCGTCAAGGATATGCTAGCCCTTCTTATTAATAGGGCAAAAGCAGATGGACAAATAAGAGGAATCCTCCCTCATCTTATCGATGATGGTCTCTCAATTTTACAATATGCAGATGACACTATAATCTTTATCGATCACGACCAGGGGCAAGCAAGGAATCTAAAACTCCTGCTTTGCGCTTTCGAACAATTATCTGGGCTCAAGATCAACTTCCACAAGAGTGAAATATTTTGCTATGGTGCAGCCAAGGAGATGGAGTTATTTTATACGACTCTCTTTGGTTGTAAGGCTGGGGAGTATCCCTTCAGATACTTAGGGATCCCAATGCATCATAGGCAACTCCTCAATTCGGAATGGCAAAAGGTTGAAGAACGGTTTCAACAAAAACTCTCTTGCTGGAAGGCAAAATACTTGTCCTATGGGGGAAGATTAGTCTTGCTTAATTCTGTGCTAAGCAGCCTACCCATGTTCATGATGTCCTTTTTCGAGATTCCAAAAGGAGTTCTTAAGAACCTAGATCATTTCATATCACGGTTCTTTTGGCAAGGCTCTACAGACAAACATAAGTATAGACTTGCCAGGTGGGATATCCTATGTCATCCCAAGGACCAAGGGGGTCTAGGTGTCCTAGATTTAAAGCTACAAAATAAATGCTTACTAGCTAAGTGGTTGGTAAATCTACTAAACACAGACGGTATTTGGCAGTCCATGCATGTTAAGGAATAAATATCTTCGATCGAAAACCCTTACACAAGTGACAGCCAAACCTAATGATTCCCACTTCTGGCGGGGCCTCATGCGTATCAAAGATGAGGTGCTGGCCAACGGCTCCTTCCTTATTAAAGACGGAGCACAACCAAGGTTCTGGGAGGATAATTGGATAGCTGACAAACCTCTAAAAGTTATATATCCGGCATTATATAGCATAGTTCGTGACCCTCATGCATCTGTCGCGAAAGTGATGGCCATAAGCCCCCTAAACATCTCTTTTAGAAGGGCTTTGGTGGATAACAATCTTTTAGAGTGGCTTAACCTAGTAGTACGGATCTCAAATGTGGAATTAGTGGAAGGGGATGATTACTTCAAATGGAACTTAACCAAATCTGGGCTATTTTCTGTTCATTCAATGTATCTCCACCTTATTAATATTGACCCACCTTTTCTTCATAAGAGAATCTGGAAGATAAAAATTCCTCTAAAGATAAAGATATTTCTGTGGTTCCTACAACGGGGTGTCATCCTTACCAAAGACAACCTTGCTAGGAAAAACTGAAAAGGGAGCCATAAATGCATCTCATGTAACATGAATGAGTCCATCCAACATTTATTTCTAGACTGCCCCTTTGTAAAAATGATTTGGAGGATTATCTGGTTTGCTACTAGTTTGCACCAACCGAGATCTATCAGCCATATGTTTAGTACATGGCTTAGTGGTCACGATCAAAAGACCAAGAAACTGATCTGGGTGGGAATAGCTGCTTTATGTTGGGCTATCCGAGATGCCGTAATGATGTTATTTTCAACAAAATGAAAACTAATTCTATGATGCAAAGTTATTTTCGTGGGAGCGTATTGGTTGCGCTCCTGGGCTCCGTTGCAGCGTGATGAACAAGCCAAGGACATCCTCTCGTCGATGAGCAAGAGATTAGAGATGATTGCTTTAGAGATTTCAAATAGAGGATGGAAGCAGCTTTATCGTTTGCTCTAGTGTCCTAGTCTATGTCAAGACTGTTGGCTTACTTTTCATTTGAACTATTTGTAATAATTGGCTAAAAATACACCCCCTGTAGAGGCGGATGTTTATCCATTATCTAAAAATACAGCTATGTTAGGGGAGATGGATTGGAGAGTTGTTGGAGCTGCTCTTAACTGAGAAAGTATTACACAGTAATAGAACCAAACATTTACATTAATGCGATATTATCATACTGTCCTTTTATGTATAGACTTGGGGTCCATAAAAGAGCATTGAGGGAGAAGAAATAAACACCATACCAGGCATCCTAACCATGAGCTTTGCTTTAGCTTCATTCTTTTCGTTCAAGACAGAAATTCAATATTTTCGTAGAGCCTCGTCCACCTTTTTTTTTTGTTTGGTAGTAGGCGTGGGAGGCACCAAGGATTGCTCTTGTTCAGATGATAGTGAAGCATGGCGCCAGTGGGGATGTGGATGCTCTAACAGGAAAACTAATGTCGTGGCAAAACACCATGTGACTTCATCTCTAAAACTGGGAAGTCAGAGGCAGAGTTTAAGCATGACATGTACCTTCTGTGGTCGTCTGTTTTGTTAGATTCAATTTGGTAGAATAGCCATCTAGCATCCTGTATTGACTTAAAACCAAACAAAGTGATTAGAAATTTACTCACATGCACTTTCTTTATCTGAATTTGAATAGATGATATGCTCCATGCAGTGTACGTAATTAATATGAGCATAATCTAACTGGACTGATTGACTGAATAACTATGGTGAACCAACCAAATTAAATAGTACATGCTTGTATAGAGTTTCCAAATTAGCTTCGGTTAGCCAGAACTTAATTTACATATTGGTCAAAAAAATTGCCTAGCGAACCTAACCTAACAAGGCACCATTGTGCCTGCAGAGCTTGTCTGCTGGTACTGTAATTGATTTAGCATTTACCACCTGTCTATATTTCAATGGATTGTTGGTTGGTGACTCATTCATATGAGTGGTAAGTGCCTGAATATTCAGTGAATTGCTTCAGTATCTCTTATCTGACCTGAGTATAAAACAAGGAATACAGCAGAAAGCCAGTAGTGTTTCTGGCCACCCAAGTGATGTTGATATGGAAATTGTGTATAGAAGTAGGAGGCATGAGGAACACTTGCATTACTGCCCACCCTGGTCAAAGTAAGATATTAGCGAGGATTGGTGCACAATAAGAGACACCCAGTCGCCACTCTCCGGAGGTTCTGAGACGACGAACCTCAGATGCCACCAAATTGTAGGAAAACCGGAGCAGTAAAGTCTTTAGCAGTCACGCTCACGCTATGTGTCACACCAGCACTCCGATTCATGGCAGAGTGTTGAAGGTCAGCCTTTCTTTTTTGAGAGGTGTTGAAGGTCAGCTGCGTTTCGGTAATGATACGTGTCGCACATCCGACAGCAGTAAAAAGCCGGACGTCACTCCCGCAGGCTTTTTAACGCCCGTGCCTGCCGGCTAGCCATCCTTATCTCTTCGGCGTTTCCCTAAAAAAAAGAAAATTTCTTCGACTTCCTCCTCCCACCACGGCGCTCGCTCATGCCCATGGCGTGCGCCTCCCGTTCGCGAGCGTCCACTGCTCCGCTCCTGCTGCTCTTCTCTCGCTGCTGCTGCACCCCCACACTGCCGTGCCGCACACGCCACCGCGGCCTCCCGAGCTGCTCCCTGACACGCTCCTAGCTGTTCAAGGTGTTGCCCTTGCCGAACAGCTCTTTTCTCTATCCATGGCGTCCTCTTCCCTCACTTCAATGGCTCCTCCTCCACCCCGGCATCCTCCCCCCTACCCCAAATGACCTCCCAAGCTGCTTGAAGGTGTTACCCTAGGCCGAACCGCTCCTTTCTCTATCTATGGCATCATCTCCCCTTACCCCCAATGGCTCCTCCTCCACCCCAAAGATCCTCCCCCTACCCCAAATCCCCCCCCCCACTAACACTAGCCAACGCTCTCAGATCTGGCGACCATGGTGCTCAAGCGCACCAATCTCTCTCTCCCCCCCACTCATGTTAATTGTATCTTTTAGTTATTTCAAAAATTTCAAAGGTATGTTGTAGTTAAATCATATGAATGTGCAAAAGTAGATCAGGGATTTGTTGCACATGTTGCATATATTGTAATTGTTTCAGAGGCATGTTGCAGGTGTATGCTCTGAGTGTTTTCAATGTTTCAATTGTATGTTTCATCTGTGTTTTTCGAACGCATGTTGCGATTGTGTTTATCTAGATGTTGCATATGTTCCACGCAAATGTTGCATAGGTTGCAATGGTTTTTTAAGTATGTTTCAGGTGTGTTTTTCAAGTGTTCTAGAAGAATATTTTAAGTGTTTCAACTGCCCTTAGACATATGTTGCAGCTGCTGCTTTTGAATGTTTCAAAATTATATTGGGGTTTTGCATCTTTTCCTCCTCTATGGTTTTTAAGTGTGTTTTAGGGGTGTGTTTTAAGTGTTCCAGAAACATATTTTAAGTGTTTCAACTATCCTTAAACACATGTTGCAACTATTGTTTTCGGATGTTTCAAAATTAGATCGGGGTGTTCCATTTTCCTCCTCCAGTGCATAGTCGCACCATGCACCACAGCAAGCGCGGCACTCAATGGCGGCGGCGGCAGCATGTGGGGTAGGTGCAGGCATCCAACACGTGGGCAGGCACGGGTGTTCAGGCCTCTAGCTCCTAGCAGCAGCATGCGTAGCAAGTGGCTTGCAGGGAGGCACAGGGGAGCGGCGTGAGCAGGCCCGCCTATGTCATGCATGTAGGAGAATAGTGCAGGAGGTATGGAGGGGCACGTGGGAAGCAGACAAATTTTATGGGGAAGCGGTGTGAACGGGACTCTGCTTTTTGCGCGTGCAACAGGTGGTGGCTCGGGCGTCCGGACGCGGGATTTTATCCGGACGTCCAGGCGGCAGGTCTACCTGCTACGTTTCCGTGTCACGGTCCATGATCATGCTGCAACTCCTGAAGAATCTACTTCCCAGCCCAAGAACAGTAAAAGGGCCCGTGTGCAGAGTGTGCGGATTTCCGGCCCACAATGGGTTTGTAACGTGTGCGTGGGTGAGTCTAAGAGTGGCTGACTTAAAGGGTGGGCTCCTGCAGATAGAAGGCAACTGATAAAGCATTCTGTAAACTCTGAAGTTTTTCTTCCACATCAAGAACAGATATCGTCCTTCGTCTATCTCAGTTCTCTCGATTCTTCAGCACTCTCAGTAGGGTGCACCAGCGCAGAGGAGATGTGCATTACGTTGTGAACTCATTCTGCAATTGATAAGTGAGAGCTTCAAGGTCGTGCTGCCTGCTTTGTGCACGGAATGGAATTGAGAACCTCATCCAGTCCCTGCCTGACAAGGTGCACGGAATTGTACATAAGAGCGATGACAATTTTGCTACCTGATTGTGGTCCTCCGTGATGGCGATGGAGATGGATCTACTCAAGCCTATCAAGACAGGCCAATGACCATCACCATCTTCTTGGGCCATTAGAGAGGAGCGGCCATGGCCATCAGCGTCAAGAGTGCAAGAAACAAGATACTGGTCTTCCTGATAAGCCCAAACGGGTTGAAAAGCAACACGACTCCTAAATTTGCACGACCTAAGCTCTCTCTCTCTCTTTTGTGCCAGTAAAATTAAAAGAGGAAATAAGAAACTGTCACTATTCTTACATAAGTGGACCCAATGAAAATATTGCATCAATACGACGCAATCAGGCTTGTCTACTGCCCACCACTTGTCAGCAAGAACTGTAAAAATTTTGGCCATGAAAGTTGTCTATTGTGCTGACAGCACAGCAGATCTGATTCATCTTCCAAGATATGTTTGAAAGAAATGCTCTGTGAGTTGTTTGGCTGCACACTATAACCAGTTCAATACCTAAGCAACACCTGTACGTGTGAATTCATCTAGTGCATTCTAAATTGCCACTGGATATTTTTGGATGATAGCTAGCTAGCTGCCTAATTTCTGAATGAATTACCTATTGAAATTTCTCTGGTGGCAATTAATCCAAAAATCCGAGCCAAATTAAATAAATCACGTGGCTCCTAATATCAGTCATCTTGTGGCGCCTCTCAATTGCCATTGGATATTTTGGGTAGATGCCATATGCAAGTGCTGACTTTAGAGCAATATAAGAGGACGGATTCAGGGGCAAGAGAGGAATTATTTTAATAAAGAGTTGCTGTTGGTTGATGTCGCTGCCAAGAATCTATTGAAGACTTTAGTGGCCACCTTTTGCGGTGCCTCTTGTTGTTTTTCCCCTCTGCCCAAATGAATTCAGCACGTGAGCTTCTAGATGTTGCTTGCTAGCTGATCCAACCTCTTGTGAATTGTGGTGATGACCACATCATTGCACCAGCTCCTTATCCCTGAGGATTGTACCATAATACCATTCTTTATTTCTGCATAAGAAATACATATCACCTGTTCAGAGCTAAGGCCAGATGCAGTGCACTGAATCTGATCAGATTTTAATGCTCATCGTCTCAAACATGTCCATGTGTCCTCTAGGTGCAGCATGCATGTGAGTAATGAACATGAGATGGTAGTAGTTGCTAGATCCAGGTTTCTTTTTTTTGTGTGGGTGGGGACTGGGGGTGGTGGGGGATTGAAGTTCATGTCAACTTTACAAGGTTCAGACTTGCAAAGGAGGATTCTGAAAACTGGTGGATGCAGCATATTCGGTGATGTTTGAACTTTGAAGTCTTCTCCTATGAGCATGCATGGTTTAATTTGCTTTTGCGCGTGTGTGCGCGGGCGTGCGGGCGTGCGCATGTGTCGATTCTTGTGCCACTGAAATGTCATCTGGTTCATTCATTTTCAACACGAGTCACTTGTGGCACTGTCAAAACTGAAGGATCATGAATGTGGGTAATTTTTTTCCACAAAGGATATATTGCTAGATCATACAAAAACGGATATGTAGCTAGCTTAGCGCGCAGCTGCTTTCAAACCATGTGGAGGATTTCACTAACTGGTGCCCATGGAATGCGTAGCTTTAAGCTCAGGCTGCCCATGCAAAGAACTCTAATCCGTTATGATTCTATTGTCTTGGGACATATGGAAAGAAAAGAAAGCGCTAAAGTCTTTAATTTGAAAAATAACACTCGTACGCGGCCACCATGTTGATGGTGAAGATCAAAGAGAAGCTAATTTTTTGCTGTTTGCTGTTTACTGAGTGTACATGCTTTTTTTACCTGTTCTTCCTTGATTCTCCCTGTTTTTTTTTTTTTTTTTTTTTTTTTTTTTTTTTTTTTTTTCCTTGATTCTCCTGTTGACCCCGGGGCTTAGACTTCCCTTTTTTATTAATATAAACGCCAGGTCTTACCTGTTTACTTTTTTTTAAAAAAAAAGATATATGACTTGGCGCTTTAGTCAGTAACACTGGGCATCAGCAATCGATTTATATTCAGTTTATACTGCAAACTTTGATTTCTTATTTCTTTTACTTAATCTTGTGTTTCATCATGAGCACCAGCTGTACGGAGAATTGTATTCACAGCATGATATGGTATACGTATACAGAAAATCTCTTGCTGCAGTTTACTTGAGGTCTTGACTGAATGAAAGCACACTCAAGAATCTGACGAACAGGAGCATACATATATAATAATATACAACATACATTTGTGTTCAACAGCTGAAGTCTACTAGTAGCTTTGGATGACCCTCAAGGGACAGTATGAATAATCCTCTCAATTTCTTGACTGGGTAGACCAAAAGTACCATTTAACTGAGAGGAGAAACCCAGAAAAGGAGGGTTTAGGGGAACAAAAACAAAGAGAAGAGAAAAGGACATGGAGCCTGAAGGGACAGTGACAGCCGCTGTTGCTGAGGCCACCACCACCCACCAGGTCGCCTCCACACCAGACCAATACAATGCACCACATGACCATACACCTCAGCACTGAGGTGGTCGTATTTTTATCCTTAAAAACAACAGTTCTCTTGTCTGATGTAGTTTTATCTGAATAAATCTGTCCATGCCTCAGTGATACTGGTAACGTCACAACGATTTCATTCGAAAGGCTGTGGCTCGATACACGACAGCGTTTAGCCTCAAACATATTCGGCACCATCTGTTACTTAAAATGATGTTTGAAAACGATTGATTTATTTGTTGAAATGTAATTGTTCTAGATGCTCCCAATAACATCTGTTTAAGTCCATAAAGCAATTGTCGGTCATCCTTTTAATTCCACTCATATCCTGTGGTGGTGTAGTTTCTGCGTAGTACATATCTATGTAGCCCCTCAATTCAGATGGGGATGCCCTACATCCAATGTACTCCGATGTGGTTGTTGCTTGTGCATTCTATGATGATGAGCGCTAGGGTCGTAGAGATTAGTGTCTAGTGGACCAATTAGGAGCTCCTTGTCCCTTCTTAAATAGGTTAGGGGAATACTGTTACAGAGAAAATGTTCTAATTTATTAATTGATTGGTTTCCTAGTTGGTTGCAACAAGGATCCCAATGATGTATTCTCTAAGTGGATCAAGGACCCCCGAGTAAATCAATAAATTGGCCTGGCTGGATCAATTTTGACCTCGTAATGACCATGTAACCATTAGTAGCCCCCATCCACCACACCCCCCCCCCCCCCGAATTCATCATGATTGAACCGTAGTGTATATCTTAATGACCTCCCAGCCTGAATCAAGTGCTTTTGCCTTCTCCCTTGACGATGTCTTCCGAGTTCCACCTACATGAACGCACTTTCTTCTTATCACTAGGAAGATCATGAAGAACTCCATGACTTGGTGAGCTAATAACGGGCAAGTCTGAGTGGCATGCAGTATTTCAACAAGTGGAGCCTTGGCTAGTGATCCTTTGTTTTTGTGAAATGCTAGTGGTCCATTTGGGAGCATACCTTTTAACTCGACTGAATTTCCAAGAGTGTGTTATATATTTTTTACCCAATTGGATCATGGTCCAATTAGTGTCATGTAGGCGGAGGAATGTGCTCCTAATTCACATTAAAGACACAAATTGTCTTCATCCCACACTCTTTTACCTTCTCTTGCTTCTCTTGTCCGACTAGCTAGTTCTAGCCTGAGCCCAAGTGCATTAGCATATGAGTGCCCAGATGCCTTGCTACCGTATACTTTTATGTTGTCAAGACCAAGTGCTTCAAGTCATCGTGTGATCTTAGTGCTCAAGGCACTTCTTCTTGATCTAGTTGCGGGTGTACAAATAGTGCACCCACACACTAGTTGTAGCCCTAGGTCTCTTCCTGATGGACTGAATAATGAGGAGGGTCTTGTGGTTCTTGTCATAATGTCTTCTACCATGCATGGGTACATGGATAGCTCGCCTAGTGGATGCAGTCCCCGAGTCTCCGCCCAATTTTTTGCAAAGTTAAATTGAATCATGATGTGACTTCCAAGTAACTTAGTGATCCTAGAGTGATTTAGAGGCAGTTAGTGATCCTCCTTCATGAGATGCACCGAGTGGTCTTCTAGTATCGAGTCGGTAGTTGCTCGGCCCTCATGGCCATACCGAGTGGTTCTGCATCTGTTGTCTAGTAAAAATTAGTCCTGAGGCGGCATGCTGAACAATCTTCTATCTAGCGTAGTGGTATGTTTGTATAATAGTTGTATTAGGTATGGACTCTTTGAATTAATCTAATAACACGTTAGATCATTATAAAATCTAATGTGTATGGGAGGATTTTTTTTTTTTTATCTTCCTGATTATTGTAGGAATATTTTTAGACCCTCTTGGCAAGGCAAACATAGTAGCTCCTCACAAAGGTATATTTTTCTTAATATATATATAGTAGGATCTATACTACAACAATATTGGCAATGCAGTGACTTTTGTTTACATATACATCCTCTATTCTAAATTGTTGTAACATTACGGTATTTCTAAACATAAAGCTTTTGCTACACATCTAGATATTTTACACATGATGTCTTAAAACCAACATATATATTATATCTCTAGATACATAAGTAAAAGATATTCAAAAGGACTTACAATTTGAAGTGGCGGGAGTAATAGATAGATGGAGACTATGCCCTTGTTTAGTTCCTTGCAACTTTCAATGAAAGTTGCAAGTTTTTCCACTCTCTCTCCATCATATCAATTTCTACCTGTATATATGGAGCATTAAATGTTAGTAAAAAAAATAACTAATTACACAGTTTTGTTGTAAATCACGAGACGAATCTTTTAAGCCTACTTGGACTACGATTGGACAATATTTGCTAAATACAAACGAAATGCTACAGTTGCAACTTTTTCTAACATTTACGAACTGAACAAGGCCTATACCATAATACTACGAGCAACCAATAATATATGACCACACAATTAATTAGTGATGGTAACGGATACCGAACATGGCTTCAATTGTAGCTAAAAATGGTGGAACAATCTTTATCATACCCCCCGGTAATAAGTTGTCTCTACACAAAAACTGAAATCTGTGGCCTCGGTTGTATTTTTCCTCCTTGTTTGCTCTAGGAGGAGCGAGCAATGATAAAGTAAAAAAGTTTTGCTGTCATAGTATCATGCCCCCGTCCCGGTCGGTAAATGTCTCCATACAGTACAGATCCGTCAAATCCACAGTGATTCCGACACTACAATACCTTAATAATAACTCCTCCTTCCAGAATATAATGTTTAAAGACTACAGTACAGTAGTAGTATTGAGACAGTTGGCCAATGAAACAACTCCCTCGGAAATATTCTACTGCATGATCGATCGACCTGTCCCAATTAAGCCCACGCGGACAACCAATGAGCGCTCTGAGCGACGGCGGCGGGTACCATGAACATGACCTCACCATGGCTATAAACACCACCTTTATTATCAGTAGCAGGAGGAGGAGGAGGAGTGCGTAGTAATAAAAGAAGAGGCAATAATGCAATCATTCAGCAGGGATGAAACAGCGACAGGTTTCCCGGCCGGCCGGCCAGCCGGAACACCAGTTCTACTTGCCATCTTCTTCTTCTTCTTCCTCCTCGTCCCCCTCATCTCTTCATCAGTCATGACTCATCACAATTCGCAAGAGGACAGATCGAAGGGGAGACATGATCCATCCATCCATCTTACGTCCGTGTCCCGTGTGCAACACTGCCGGCCGGCTACTGTGCATGCCGTGGCGAAAGTGCAGCATGTGGTGTGCAGTGCATGCATTCATGATGGATGTAGGAGTATGCTGCATCTCTGCATGTAGGCAAACGAATAACAAATGCAGGCAAACGAACAACGATGATTCTCTTCTTGTTCTTGTTGACCTCGTCATTCCGGTCTCCGGCCGGACCTCTGGCCTACTACAGATCGTAGTACGTTTCCGTGTGTACGTGGCGTGCGTGCTCTTCAAGGTGCGAATGAAAAGACCTTACTACCATGACTGACTGACTGACTGACTGACAGAACAGACAGACAGACTATGTTTGTGGCTAGTTCTGGTTGGAAACGTCGTACAGGCACCTCTTCATGTAGCTGGTACTATGATGCATATATGCTTGATGTATGTAGCCATGTAGGTATGGCTGGCAGATGGAGGTTAGGCAGGCATGCACTACGACATAGGAGTGATCGATCACTCCTATGTGCATGCATGCGTTAGTATAATTGTGCTACTGTAACTACTACTGTAACATACCACTACATTCAGCTACAAGTTCACTAGCAAGTTTGTGTGCAGCAGCACAGATGTGTGTGTGACTGCATGCATGTACAGACGTCGATCTCGCTCGTCGTACAGGACTTCAGGTGGTGCTGCTGCCACACTGCTGCCTGCTGAGCCTGAGCTAGTCGATCCTAGTGCTACTATTATACTTATCCCTGTGTCTAGGTCGAATAATCGTCGTCGATGCAGCAGCTCTACTCAGTAGTCAGTACTACTCACGATCGATGATGGATGGAATCAAGCATAATAATGGTCGTCATCAGCAGCGAATTCATTCATTCATTAGTTCGTTTAATTTCCTCGTGTTGTTAATTGCTTTGCTGCGCTGTTAACATCTCCGTCTCCCATCACTCTCATCTCCTGTATGTATGTGTGTGCATGTGTGTGTGGTTGAGATGCAATGGATGGCGCAACACAACACGGCGAATTACTATTTTATTATTATTATTGTTATATAATACGGCGGTCAAGGTCAATGACTCCCTCCCCGGCCGGTCGCCGGTCCAATTTGTTGACCAGCTAGGTTCATTTCTTGAAATAAAGGAATCAGAACCAGATTGAGATCGATCCGATCCACACGAAATAAAAGGACCAGCTAGCAGGGAACTAATTAACTAGAATTTGTTTAAAACTATAGTATATATTCAGTGAGAGGAAGAAAGCGATGTTTCGTGGCGTGGCGTGGATTCTGCAGGCATATTCTTCCATTCTTGTAGCTGTACTGCAAGGTGGCGTGCCATGGATGCTAGCTACTCGCATGGCAATGTATAGCCCATATTTTGCATGTGTAGCTCGTCAGGTTCGTCACGATCCAGGTGCGTGGCGCACTGGCCTGGCCGGCCTACCGCGCGCCTACCTCGGCTAGCTGGACCACCAGTCGCGCGCTGTGGTACGCCGGACTTTGACATCGCTGGCGCGAATGGCGGTGGTCCGCTAGAGGTGGCGTGCTAGCTGCGTCCTGGCGCGCCGCAATGGTTATCCAGATTCCAGATGCATGATGAATGCCGGACGACCGATGGTGCATTGCTGCTGCTTGCCTTATTTGCCTTGTCTACACGTACTACGCCTGCACGCCACGGGAGACATGCATGCGCGCGCGGCCTAGCTAATGAACATCAGTATGTCTGTGTCTGTGTGACTGTGTCTGGTAACAAACATTTCTATACAAATATATGTTACCTGTTTTTTTTAACTTATTTAGCTATCAACATCCATGCATGATGCATGGTGCCGATCGATCGAGCTGTAGTACTTGTTGTATTCCCAGTTTTCATTGCGTGCATGCTCATCAGTCGTTTTAACGAATTCATTCGCTTACGATATACACCTTTTGTTCTCTCCGAAAGAAACTGTGAATCATGATGTGTAACGCTCGTACGTGTTCACATGGCCATCCATATATACGAATGTCTTGGAAAGACCGGACACGCGCCAAATCGATAGTGTCGAATGAATGTGACACCGGCACGGTACCAAAAGGCAGTTTTAAGTAAATAATTAAGATTGACAAAAAGGCATTTGTAAAAATAATCATTATATTTAAAGCATGCAACAAGTCGCTTAAGATCAATTGTTGTAGAGCCTGACCTGAGATCCAGGATGGAGTAGCAGTGTTAATCAAACATAGCATATATATTTATTGCTCAAACATGCGTGTATTTATGTTTGCTTTAAACGATGCTGATAAAATAGATGTAGATTTGAGAGGATTTTTAGTTTGTTAATAAAGACAAAAACCATAATTTATGTAAGGGTTTATACATACATTTAAGGGGTTACGTATATTTAACAAGCAATAAACTAACTAGTTGGCGAGGGACAGATTTGTTTTAACCATTCTTTTTTGTCCAAAATTACTTGGACACCTTATGTTTAAGGATGGAGAGACTAATTAACCAACTGTAGTGCATAGATGTTATTAGTATAGGCATGGTTGTTAAATTTGGTAAAAACAATTTGACAAAACATATGACTACGCCCCATCCATATGTTTTTATATTATTTATAGGGAGGAAAAAAAATATAGGCATAGTTGCTTAGCACTTATTTCATTTCTGCCCATAGAGAAATATGTCTTTTTTTGGTTGATAAGCTAGTTTGTTTGGATCCACCAGCTAAACTTGACTAAAATTTAGCTGCTAAGAATCCAAACAACCCAACTAAAAACATGAGTTTAGATGTTTTAGCCTGGCTAAAACATGAGTTTGATGATTCTATTAGTTGGAGGACCTAAACACCCTTGCTTTACTTGGAAAAAGTTTAGCTTCAACTTTAGCTAGCTAACTTTATTCCCTCCGTTCCTAAAAAAGGTCATTCTTGCTTTCTCAAAAGTCAATAATTTTTAACTTTTGACTAAATATATTTTAACAAAATATATTGATATTTATGGTACTTAATTAGTATCATTAGATAGATCATTGAATATATAATAAATTTATCTAAAAAAATATAAATATTGTAAATATTTTCTATAAATTTAGTTAAAGTCAAAAAATGAGTAGCTGTATGATAAACTTTTTTTTAAGATCGAGGGTGTAGTTGGATGAATCCAAATAAATATGGCCTAATAGTATGAGTAGCTGTATATGTGCGCCTGCGTTATAAGCAGGGATCAAAGCCACACATGCACAGAAGGTTAGCCGACAACTTTTCTGTGGTAGCACACACACACTCGCGTACGTGGACAGCATTCTTCATCTTTTGTCATCGCCTGGGAAATGTGGATTGACAACGATGGAAATCAATTAATTTGCATAGTTTTGTATAATTTCATATCTTAAGCTAATATAAACACAAGAACACTGTACATAAAAAAATTAGAGCCTACATATATGACTTCCAGAAACGCTGCAGGCCAATATATATAAATCCTTGAACCAAATTACGTCTCCCAGATGCTGCGTATAAACGCTTACGAATTTCAACACTTTCCGTAGCTTGTACCACCATACCGGTCTACTTCAAAGAAAATGAGACGTTATTTAATTAGAACACAAAAGGACGGAAAAAATAATGGGGGAAAAAGAAGAAAAAGAAAGAAGGGGGGCCGTTCTTGGACGTCTGACATCTCATGAAATGATGCAGCCCCCACATGCCGGTGGGGCCAGCACAAATTAAAGCGACTTCTCACTGCAGAAGTGGCTGTGGTCAAAGCTCATGCACAACGTGTTTGTTGATGCGTGCTCTGCTAGGTTTCGCATACAGCATACAAGTGAGTGTCATACTAAATAATTATGTAATATCATTGTTTTATATTTTTTTTAAAAAAAATTGTCCCAAAAACATTATTAGCTCTTGGAAAATAGTAGGTTAGGGAAGGAAGTAGATGATGTGCACTCACATTATGGGTGCATTAACTTGTCTTATAGGTAGTACTTATATGGTGAAATTATAATCAGACTTACTATAATTTGTATTTTTTGGATGCATGTACATACTTCTATGCACAAGGCGTCCCTGGGCTGAGCTCAGCCCCGTAAGTGGCGCTTGTGGACAGCATGGGGCGGCCTCAATAGTGTTGTAGGCGGCCCTAAGACAGCACGGCCTAGGGAAGCCACCGTGGTGCATATGGAAAGGAAGAAGAAGAAAGGTGCTTAAGAACATAACTTTGTTGAGAACTTAATAAATAATATCCCTTCAGGGAGAGGCACATATTAGTTTAAGAATTTTCTAAGTAGTTTGCTGCATGCCACATGTGGAATACTATGCTCCTATAATGCAAAGACCCACTAAGAGGTCACATCCAATCTAAAATTAGGATTTTCAAAAAGTGATGTATGATGATGTCATCAAGGGAGTTGCATCCACTTAGTCTCATTTATCTCCCACTAGCTATTTTTTTAAAATAGAAAAAAAGCCGTAGCACCTAAACCAAGTATCGTAATTAAAATTCAATTGCACCATGGTGTTCCTCGCAATAAACTCTTCAAAACAAGACCCCACATGGATATATTTCGATAACTTTTTATAAAAATTTAAACCGTTTCTAAGCAAAAAACCCGTTTGTAAGTAAAACCTAGCAAAGCTGCATATCGCATGGATTGATTACATGTGATCCTCCGAAACATACATAATTTTATGAAGGAAAACTCTTAGAATTTTGGGAGGGGATGACCCTCGGATATATAGTAGGGGTGGGGGTTCGGGTAGATGAGATTTAGGTGATGCCAGTTCAAATAATGTATACCATGTATGTCAATAGATACAATCTCCACAATTAACCTTATAGGAAGAGGTTTTTCTACTCCTGGGAGTAGTTACTCCCATCTTCCAAACAACATATTGCGTATGTATTTATACTTGTTTATCACTTTGAGTATGTTTATATACTCATACTAAGATACTTCAAATCTTCCTACGTGAAAAAATTTTAAAGGAACCCATACTTTTTAATATATTACAAAAATACCACTGACTGTAGTATATAAAACAAGTATAACCACATACTCTATGTATGTATACATACTTGACATATATACTACCATAGATGGTCTAATATGATTATATACTTCATGTATATACACTTCGTTTGGTCATATACACCTTAAATCTAGAGATATTAACATGGAAGTAACTACTCCCTAGGGTAGGATATATATATATATATATATATATATATATATATATAGTTTCGACCAATATAAACTTCTTATATTTCTACTCTATACCCAAGAACGCCAAGGCATACTAGTTTACTACTACATGTATTGCCTCAGTTGGGATATACAATATATCATATATATATATATATATATATATATATATATATATATATATATATATATATATATATATATATATATATATATAAAAAATATGGCCAAGTTACATATTTTTAATTATGCTTTAGTTTTTTTTTTTTACTCGACATGCATGCATCTAGTGTCAAACCATTGCGAAGTTCAACTATTGTCACTGTTTTGTACTGCTTTATATACGCAAAGAAGAAGAACAGCATATGTTGAATTATATTTGAACTGAAAGAGAAATGCGTGAATAATTGGAGCGGAAAGAAAGGGATCTGGTTGACGTACATCCTGCAAAATATGATAATAATTGGGGAATTAATATAATGGTGGTGTTATTGGTCGGTGGTAGTAATAAGTGGTTGTGCAATGGTGTTACTACGGCAGCCATGGCCCATGGTTATCCGGATGCATGTATATGGATGGCCTGGATGGAAGGCTAGATGGTTACGACTGCTCTCGCCACTAGATATATAAATTCATGATGATGACACTTAGTCCAGCTGCAAAATGTATAAGGCGTTCTTTGAATCCCCTTATCTAAAGTGCTTTAGACACTAAAAAACTTTAGCTCTTGTGGCTATAACAGATGGTCTAAATAATGCATAAACTTCAGCTAATCCTCTCATATTAGTTCATTAATCATATAAGTGAGCTAAAGTGGTCTAAATTTTGTTTTTTATCTCGTTCCATAGGTCACAGCTCATAGATAAAAAGAAATGTATAGTTCTTCCACGGCACCCAATCCCCTGCCGCCCTCAGCTCCCTCCTGATCCTCACCTCCGGCAGCGCCATGTGCCGCGGGCAGCTTGGCCTCGTCCATGCAGATATCAAACAGACCCCAAGTCATGTAAGGAGTTTGTTTAATAAAATCCCACATGATTATGAATTATAAACTTGCTTATGTGTATATGGAATTCGATAATGACGTGTGTTACAAGAGACCTTATCTAATAAAAATAATCGCAAAGTCACAAGCGATATGACTTGTGCGAGTTGGATAATGGTTATGTCACATACCTTTTTATAGGAATCAGAATATATGTTATTCTTAAGGAAGTGCACAATTCTAGAATAATATTTCTTTTTCAGACAACAAGTAGCAATAGCTGTATGCCCTTTTGTATTGGGGAGAGTCCAAGACGTAGAAAACTTTATCAGTGCATATATTATTGTGGGATTAAGCTATATATATATATATATATATATATATATATATATATATATATATATATATATATATATATATATATATATATATATATATATATATATATATATATAGGGTGAGGCTATTCAGTAGCCGGCTACAGAATAACTTATTCTGTAGCCACTTTGAGTTACGATAATTACTATACTAATTTACAAGAATTATAGTAACTCAATTACTATAATCGTTACGATAATTGAGTTACTATAATACATAGTAAAGAGTTACTAGAATTCATGTAAATTAGCATTAGTTGAGTTACTATAACACATAGTAAGGAGTTACTATAATTCTCGTAAATTAGCATTAGTTGAATTACTATAACACTTAGTAAGAAGTTACTATAATTCTTATAAATTATTATTGCAATTATCGTAACCCAAAGTGGCTTCTGAGAATAAGTTATTCTGTAGCTAGCTATAGAGTAGTAGTTCTATATATATATATATATATATATATATATATATATATATATATATATATATATATATATATATATATATATATATATATATATATATATATATATATATATATATATATATATATATATATAACACACACACACACACGATGTGTGCGTGCTCTAGTTATGATGCCCCTGATGGCCTCTATCTTTGAGAATCACACTCGACATAAAACCAGCAACTTTTACTCTTTTTAGGGAATGAGTCAGGCTTGAGCTCCTATAATCCTACAGAACCGGCATAGAATTTGAGTTTAAATCTTATAAGGTAGTAATGCTCGACAGGGACCAGCATCCGCTTTAAATCCACTTGTAAGCCACAGAGAATAATTGTGTTTCTTAATTTCCTACGCTCCCTTAGTTCTAAATTATTGATCATGCATTTTAGCTTCTTTCTAATTCAAGCTTCTCTAATTAATTCTGCCTAAGTTTATAGAGAAATATATTAACATCAACAATTTAAAACTGGTTTCATTAAATTCTCCATGAAACATGTTTTGACGGTGCATTTATTTGAAACTGTAGATGCTAATACATTTTTCTACAAATTTAATCAAAATTAGGCAATGCTAATGTGAGACGGATGGCTATCCTATTAAATAGCACATTAAAACAGATAGCATTTTATAATTAGTAATTGATTGAGGAAATGGAGTGGCAGCACTGTCATAGCTAGCATAGAGCAACTTGTTTAATTTATAAGACTAACTTGCTCATTGCTTCTAAATAAACACTAGACACATACATATGCTCACATAGATATGCATGTACACTA